>JAPZIH010001030.1:8403-72502 GCA_027410445.1 Discoglossus pictus
TTAAAACATATGATATGCTATTATTATGTTCACTTCATTATACTACATCCAGTGCAACACACAAACCATTATTCAAGGGGTTAATACATATCATGAAATTACGTGGACTAGGAACAAATACACTAATGTATATATGTGTATATATATATATATATGTATATATATATATATATATATATATATATATATGTATATATATATATATATATATATATATTGTAACAGAGTGAAGCAAAGAGTGCCCCTAGAGGTGGGTTTAATTAAAGGGGCTGGAAGATTTCTCTGCAGAATGAAAGAGTTAACTCCGGTCAGTGATCAGAGGCTAATTGATGCCCAGCTGTGGATTGCCTTAAAGACCACAGCTGAGAGATGGATGGAGTCTCTCTCACTTAGGCTTGGGCCTAAGCAGTGTGAGCAGTGTGTGGAATCTGCTCCTGTTGGTGAGCTTCTGTTAGCAGCAAAGAGCAAGCTAAAGAAAGAAGCTTGCTGTCTGTTCCTGATTGCAGTCAGAAGACTGCTGTGTCCCAGAGGGAGCTGTGTCCCAGAGGAAGCTGTGTCCCAGAGAAAAAGCTGTGTCCCAGAGGAAAAGCTGTGTACCAGAGGAAAAGCTGTGTCCCAGAGATTGTGAGTCAAGGATTATATTTTTTCCTTACAAGAGTCTGTGTAAAGTAACCCCGGGGAGAAGGCAGCAGTCTAACTGTGAATTGAACAGAGTATCTCAAAAGACTGTTTAAGGATCCCTGGAGGTTGGAGTATTTCTGAGAGTTGGGCGGGCTGAATGCTCCCCATTTCTACTGAGGAAGATATATACAAGATAACTGCGTGTTTGTCATACCTTTGGCTGATGTAAGCCATAATATGGTGTACTTTTTGGACTTTTAATAAAAAGATTAAAAGAATACATTCACTTCTTGCTGTTAATCTAGAGGGTAGCAAACTACCACAATATATATATATATATATATATATATATATATATATATACCTATAATAAACACAATTATATATAGATATATCTATAAATACAGTTCTCACATATATTTAATTTAAATAACTATAAAAAAATAAAAAAACAATATATATACATATATATATATATATATATATATATATAAAAGGATTTTTTGCCGCAGTTACGTCATGTGTTCTCAATCATTAAAATATTCATAACTTTTCTATTGGTTCCTAGAGCTGTTTCTTATCTGTAAAGCTTGGTTTGGTGTCATATACTGAGTGAACAAATAATTCCTAATCTGAAATCTCTGACAGACAAAGCAAGGTTTATGGATTTGGGCTGACTACCATAATATGGCGAGTGTAAAGATTAAAATAAACAAGTAACGTAAGGGAAAAAAAGATGATTTTACGGTATATAGCAAATTACACCACTCGGTTAGAATGGGGGCCATACATGTTACATAGTTACATAGTTACATAGTAATTAAGGTTGAAAAAAGACTTTCAGTTCATCAAGTTCAACCTTTTAAGATCTCCTCTGATCTGCAATATGCGGATTAGTTATTAATGAATTAGTTGTTAATTAATTATTAATCAGTTATTTAATTATTTATTTTTCATTTAATTTTGATTTTGAAATTATTACTTAATTCAGAGGAAGGCAATCAGAAAAAAAAAACAAGTGAAATTTAGCCAATCATCTCAAAGGAAAAAAAAAAAATTCCTTCCTGACCCAGGATACTGGTGATCGGATTTCTCCCTGGGTCAATAATCTCTCTAATTATCCAGGATAACCCTGAATTCCCTTTTTAATTAGAAATAAATCCAGTCCCCTTTTAAAGTTATCTATCGAATCCGCTGTCACCACCTCCTCTGGTAGAGAATTCCACAGATTAACCATCCGTACTGTGAAAAACCCTCTTCTTTCTTTAAGGTGGAATCTTTTTACTTCTAACCTCAAGGGATGTCCTCTTGTCAGATGAAAACCTCTTGGCACAAAAAGCTCCCTTGACAAACCTTTATACTGACCCTGGATGTATTTATATAAGGTAATCATATCTCCTCCTAGACTCCTTTTTTCTAGATAAAATAAGATTAATTTGGTTAGTCTTTCTTAAGACCCTCCATTCCCCTTATTAGTTTTGTCGCCCTCTGTACCTTTTCCAGCTCTAAAATGTCCTTTTTATGAAGTGGTACCCAAAATTGTACTCCATATTGCAAATGAGGGCGTACTAGGGATTTGTATAGTGGCAGAATTATATTTGCTTTCCTTGCTTCTATACCCTTCTTAATGCATGCTAATATTTTAATTGCCTTTGCAGCTGCTGCTTGGCTTTGAGCTAGGTGGTTGACCACAAGCACTCTCAAATTCCTTTCAATATCTGATACCCTTAGATTTGCTCCATTAAGATTATAAATTACATGGCTATTTTTCCTTCCGAGATGCATAACTTTACATTTATTCGTATTAAATCTCATCTGCCATTTAGATGCAAATCCCTCTATTTTATGTAAATCCCTTTGGAGGGAAAGCACATCATTATCTTATTTAATTATCTTGCACAACTTCGTGTCATCAGCGAAAATGGAGATACTACTTTCCAGTCCCACCTCTAAGTCATTAATAAATATGTTAAAAAGGAGAGGACCTAATACTGAACTCTGAGGAACCCCACTTACCACATTAGTCCAATCGGAGTATGTTCCATTTACAACAACCCTTTACTTCTTGTCTTTTAGCCAGCTATCAATCTATGAGCAGATATTTACTGCAATTCATGTATCTCTTAGTTTGCACAATAGTCTCCCATGTGGCACTGTATCAAAAGCCTTTGCAAAATCCAAAAAGACTACATCCACTGAGTTGCCTTGATCCAGGTTCCTACTAACCTCCTCATAGAAACTAATTAGATTTGTTTGACATGACCTATCCCTCATAAATCCATGTCGACTCCTACTTATAATTCTGTTCAAATAGACATATTCTTGTATATTATCCCTTATTAACCCTTCTAAAAGCTTCCCCACTACAGAAGTGAGGCTCACTGGTCCATAAATATAGGTATCACATCTGCTTTTCTCCAGTCATCTGATAGAGACCCTGTGTTGAGTGAATCTTGAAATATTAAATATAATGGTTTGGCTATTACAGAACCGAGTTCCCTCAGTATCCATGGATGTATTCCATCAGGACCCGGGGCTTAATTAACAATTATTTTTTCCAACCTCTTTTGGATTACTTCCTGCGTTAACCAATTATTTGGCAAAGGTAGTGTAGCCCCATTATGTTGCAGTGTCCCAACCACTAGTACTGTGAGGAATTGACTTTGCTGGGTTTTGAACCCTGGTCCCCAGGCTGCTGAACCACTGCGCCAGCCTGCCTTTGTGAATTTCATTGAGATCTGATAACCTAGACTCTGCTAGCAATTGTATCAGTGCCTAAGTCTCTTCAGCTGTGCCTGGTCAGGTGTCTGGTCCTTGGCCTATATAATCTAGTCAATGTACCTTGCCAGATTATTGTGGTTCCTGTTCCCTTCAATAAAGCTTGTTTCTGTTTCACCTTCAACTTGCTGAATTGGATTATTGCTGACCTAGGCTGCTGGTCTCCAAAACCGTGTGATTCCTATATCATTACATAATAATCTGGCCCTTTCATGGAGACCGCCGGGACAGATTCTGCATTGGCTCAGCAGGTTGCTTTATTTGCAAGAACTGTGCAGGCCCAGGCTACAGACCATTCAAGTGCTGCAGGACCAGGTAGCTGAACTGCAAAGTAAAGTTCAGTCAATGCACAGTGAGTATACCAGCTACAGGGCACGTGATGTTGCGGCTGCTACTGTTACACCTGCACAAGACGCCCTCTTGCCCCTACCAGAAAAGTTTGGAGGAGATCGCAAAAGATTTAGGGGTTTCCTAAATCAAAGCCGTTTGCACTTCATGATGTTACCTCACCGATTTCCATCTGAAAGAGAGAAGGTGGGAATTATTTTTTCCCTATTCAAAGATGAAGCCCTGACTTGGGGCTCCCCTCTTCTGGAACAGGACAGTCCAGTCTTGGGTAATCTAAATGACTTTCTTGAGGCCATGTGCCTAGTTTTTGATGACCCCAATCGATGTGCTACAGCAGAAGCCACTCTCCTTCATTTGCATCAAGGGAGGCGCTCTGTGGCTGAATATGCTGCTGAATTCAGACAGTGGGTTGCTGATACTACCTGGAATCAATCAGCCCAGAGGTTTCACTTCAGAAAAGGTCTCTCAGAAGCTATAAAAGATGAGTTAGCTCGTGTTGATCTTCCTGCTGACTTTGATGCATTTGTGTGTTTGGCTATCCGTATTGATCGGAGACTGTCTGAAAGAAGATTGGAAAGACCGGGCTCTTTTAGACCAAGTGCTACTCGTATTTCCTATTCAAGAATTTCTACTCCGACCCCACAAACACCTACAGACTCTGAGCCAGAGGCTATGCAGGTAAATCTAATAAGAGGGCCATTATCCAATGAAGAAAAACAGTGGCGACGCACTCACAATTTATGCCTGTATTGTGGTAGTGCTGGGCACTATGCCATCAATTGCCCTAGCAAATCCAAAAGAACAATAGCTATGGCTGCTGAGGGTGCACAGATTCGACACCAATCCCAGATTTCAGATCAACTGGATTCTATCACACAACCCTTGTTTTCTCTGGCTCATGGTGAAGAGGGTATGTTGACTCAACATCCTCATTTTGTGGTGCCTATCACGTTGCAATGTGGTGATCGTAAAATGTCAACTACAGCTATGATAGATTCTGGAGCAGGCGGAAACTTTATGGACATTAAATTTGCAGCAGGAAATATAATTCAGTCTTTCCCTAATTCTTCACCTGTGTTAATGGAGACAGTAGATGGTTCTCCACTTACGTCAGGCCCGGTTACACATGAGACTGTGCCAAATAAAGTTGACACTGGAAGTGAATCTCCATGAGGCTATATCTTTCCACCTGATTTCCCCAACACAGTTTCCAGTGATTTTGGGGGTACCTTGGCTTGCTCTGCATAACCCACAGATTGATTGGAAGATCAGAACTTTGTCCTTTCCTTCAGAACACTGCTTAATGAATTGTCAACCCTCTAAGGTAACACCTGTTGCCACAACAATTAATGAAATGGTTGCTACAAACTTGACTAAGCTTCCTCTACAATATCGGGATTTTGCAGATGTCTGTGATAAGAAGAATGCTGATCAGCTTCCACCCCACAGGCCTTATGATTGCCCAATAGAGCTGTTGCCTGGGGCTGCTATCCCATTTGGCCGTATATAATCCCTTTCTGAGCCTGAATTGAAAGCTCTTCGTGAATACATACAAGAAAATCTTGCCAAAGGCTTTATTCGACCATCTACTTCTCCAGCAGGAGCTCCTATATTCTTTGTAGAAAAGAAAGATGGCAGCCTACGGCCATGCGTTGATTACAGGGACATTAATAACATCACTGTTAAAAAACGCTGCCCCTTGCCTCTCATTCCTGAACTTTTAAAGAGACTTCGCTCAGCTAAAATATTTATGAAGCTTGATCTTCGGGGGGCATATATTCTGGTTCACATAAGGCCAAATGATGAATGGAAAACAGCTTTCAGAACCAGGTACGGGCATTACGAATATCTAGTAATGCCATTTGGGCTGTGTAATGCCCCTGCAACTTTCCAGCATCTTATCAATGATGTACTATGAGATCTCCTGGATCAGTTTGTTGTGGCATATTTGGATGATATCCTAATATTTTCTGATAATCTTGAAAACCACAGAAAACAGGTCCGTATAGTTCTGGAGCGCCTTCGTACCCACCACCTATACATTAAACTGGAAAAATGTGAGTTTGAACAAACAGAAATTCAATTCCTGGGGTATGTAATAACTCCCAAAGGTTTAAGTATGGACGCAAGTAAAATTAAAGCTGTGCTGGACTGGCCCATCCCCAAGAATGAAAAAGATATTCAGAGATTTGTGGGGTTTGCCAAGTTTTACAGGCGTTTCATTAAGAATTTCTCTGCCGTTATTACACCGATCACTGAACTTACATGTAAAGGGACTGCTTTTCAGTGGTCCGATAAGGCTGATACCGCATTTTCCTGATTAAAGACTCTGTTTACATCTGCCCCCGTCCTGGTACATTCTCAGCCGGAATTACTATTTATTGTGGAAGTTGATGCTTCTGATTCAGCTGTTGGTGCTATATCTCAAAGGACTGGACCTAAGATGCTGTTACATCCGTGTGCCTTCTATTTCCGCCAGATGGTGCCAGCAGAAAGAAACTATGACATAGGGAATAAAGAACTATTGGCTATAAAAGCTGCCTTCACCGAATGGAGACATCTCTTGGAGGGAGCCACCCATCCAATTACTGTCCTCACAGATCACAAAAATCTGGAATGTATTCGATCAGCTAAAAGACTGTCAGCCAGACAAGCACGCTGGTCCCTATTCTTCTCGAGGTTTAATTTTTTGGTTACATACCGTCCTGGATCCAAGAATGGTCAGGCGGATGCCTTGTCTAGAATAGCTGATCCCCTCCATACTACCGTAACCAAGACCACCATCTTGCCGGAGGATATATTTATAGGACTCACATTTCCTTCTGATCTGATGTCTCGCATTAAAAAGGGCTACGCTGAAGACCCTGTTCTTCGTGATCCTTCTCGTGATCTCCATATGACGATGCTTAATGGGTTTTGGATTTTTCAACAACGTCTGTTTGCTCCGGAGTCAGTGCGACTGGACCTTTTACGTCTCTACCATGACTCAAAACCAGCAGGTCATCCAGGAATCCGAAAGACACAAGAGCTACACGCCCAATCCTTTTGGTGGCCCAAGTATTATGAGGATGTTAAGAAGCATGTGTCCTCTTGTGATGTATGTGCCAGACATAAGACTCCTCGCTCATCCCCTGTTGGCTTGCTTCAGCCTCTTCCGATTCCTCATCGTCCCTGGGGATCATTATCCATGGACTTTATTGTGGAACTTCCTCCCTCTAAGGAACACACTACCATTCTTGTTGTTGTGGACAGGTTAACTAAGATGGGTCATTTCATACCAGCTTGTGGTCTCCCTTCAGCTAAAGAGACGGCTGACCTGGTTATTAGGGAAATATTTCGCTTGCATGGAGTGCCTGATGAAGTCGTTTCTGACAGGGGAGTGCAGTTTACATATCGGTTTTGGAAAAAATGTTGTTCTAATCTAGGTATTAATGTAAATCTGTCGTCAGCTTTTCATCCACAAAGTAATGGACAGACTGAGCGAACCAACCAGACTTTGGAGCAATATTTGCGGTGCTATATTAGTTACCTGCAGGATGACTGGCTGGATTTTCTACCCACGGCGGAGTTTGCCTATAACAATGCCCAACACTGCTCCACTTCCTTGAGCCCATTTTTTGCCAACTATGGTTACCATCCAACCTTTCTAGTGAGTCTCCCAATTACTACTTCCATTCCTGCAGTCACTGATCGGCTAACCACCTTACGAGATTCCCCAGACCTGTTGAAGGAGACTCTTTTGA
Organism: Discoglossus pictus; assembly: GCA_027410445.1. Classification (NCBI taxonomy): domain Eukaryota; kingdom Metazoa; phylum Chordata; class Amphibia; order Anura; family Alytidae; genus Discoglossus; species Discoglossus pictus. Next base: position 15,894 of record JAPZIH010001030.1, read on the forward strand.
AGGCTCAGGAATGTTACAAGAGAGCTGCTGGTAGGCATAGAACAGAGGCCCCAGTTTATCATGTTGGTGACAAGGTTTGGCTGTCAACAAGGAATCTTAAGCTTAAGGTTCCTTCTCATAAATTGGGTCAGAGGTTCATGGGACCTTTTGAGATCATCGCTCAGATCAATGCTGTCACTTTTCGTTTGCAACTTCCAGATTCCATGAGAATACATCCGGTGTTTCACGTTGCACTGCTGAAACCTTTTCATGTCAACACTTTCCCTGGCCGAGCCCTGCCTGCCCCACCTCCAGTCCTCGGGGATGGTGAGGATGAATACAAGGTGGAGAAAATTCTGGACTCCAGGATCTTCCGCAACAAGCTTCAGTATCTGGTCCGCTGGAAAGGCTATGGTGAGGAGAGTTCGTGGGAACCAGTAGACAATATTCAAGCTCCTGATCTCCTTCGGTCCTTTCATGTGCAGTACCCTGCTAAACCGGGTAATAGGGCATCCAGAGGCTGCACCTATAGAGGCGGGGGTAATGTGAGGAATTGAGTCTACTGGGTTTTTGAACCCTGGTCCCCAGGCTGCTGAACCTCTTCCCTACCACTGCCACAGCCTGTCTTTGTGAATTTCATTGAGATCTGATAACCTAGACTCTGCTAGCAATTGTATCAGTGCCTAAGTCTCTTCAGCTGTGCCTGGTCAGGTGTCTGGTCCTTGGCCTATATAAGGCACTTCCTGTCAATGTACCTTGCCAGATTATTGTGGTTCCTGTTCCCTTCAATAGAGCTTGTTCCTGTTTCACCTACAACTTGCTGAATTAGATTATTGCTGACCTAGGCTGCTGGTCTCCAAAACCGTGTGATTCCTATATCATTACAGGTACCTCCCTTGTGTATACCGAAAAAAATAACCTATTTAGCTCATCTGCCTTTTCCTGGTCACTAATTTTCAGATGGCCTTTGTCACATTGTAATGTTCCTATAGCTTCCTTCCTCGCCTTCTTCCCATTAATATACTTAATAATATTTTAGGGTTAGTCTTACACTCTTTTGCAATTAATTTTTCATTTTCTATTTTAGCCAGTCTAATAGCCCTTTTGCAAGCCTTGTTGATTTCCTTGCACTCTTGTAAAGGAGTCTCTGTCCCCTCTTGTTTGTATAATTTAAATGCCTGTTTTTACTCTGTATCTTGATCTTTAAATCATTGTTAAGCAACATTGGATGGGATTTACTCCTTTTACTTTTATTCCTACATGGTATATGCTGATTTGTATGGATATTTATTAAGGATTTAAATGTTGTCCATTTATGTTCAATGTTTTTACCTATCAGTTCTCTGTACGAGTCTATACGTTGTATCGCTGTCCTTAGACCGTTAAAAACTGCCCTTTTAAAATTAAGAGTTTTTGTTGGCCCCTTAAAATTTTGTTTTTTTAAATTCAATCTCAAATGAGACTGTTGTGATCACTGTGTTGTTTCCCAAAGGTTGCTCTATTTCAACATTTGCTACTATATCAATATTATTTGTGATGACTAAATCTAAGATAGCTTCATTTCTAGTAGGCTCTTGTATAACCTGGGCCAGATAATGATCACTGAGTGTACTCAAACTGCTCCCCTTAGCTGAACTGCTGATCTCATTTATCCAGTTTATTTCAGGGTAATTAAAATCCCCCATTATTAGAACTTGCTCATACTTAGATGGATTTCCAATCTGTAACAATAATTGTATTTCCTCACTTTCAGCTATATTTGAGGGTTTATAGCATACTTCTACTAATATTCTTTTGGAATTTGCTGCTCCGCTATTTAACTCTAGCCACAAACATTTAACTTTATCACTAGGTCCGCCATAAATATCTTCTCTGACTATAGGCTTAAATTCAGGCTTAACATACAGACAAATCACTCCTACTCTTTTACCATTGCCTCTATCTTTCCTAAATAGGTTATAACCATCCAGATTAACAGTCCAGCCATGAGATTCATCCCACCATGTAATGCCTTTTAAATCATATTTGTCGCTCATTGCTAATAATTCTAACTCTCCCATTTTTCTTGGCAAGCTTCTGGCATTAGCAAGCATACACCTTATGTTATGAGTCTGTAGTTCTGAAGTGCCTGCCACTGTACTTAAGTTACTTAGTACTACTTCCCTATTGACTATACTACCCCTTACCCCATCTCCTCCCCTATGAGTTGTTAACTCATCACGTATGCCCTCTACACTTTCTACCCCATTACTATCTAGTCCCTCTCCCTCACCTACTAGTTTAAAAACTCCTCCAGCCTTTCTACCATCCTATCCCCTAGCACAAAAGCTCCCTCATCATTAAGGTGCAATCCATCCCTGCTGTAGAGATTGTACCAACGTGAGAAGTCAGCCCAGTGCTCTAAAAACCCAAACCCCTCCTTAGTGCACCCCATCTTTAGCCACTCATTAACCTCCGTAAGCTCCTTCTTCCCCCCTGGGCTAGCATGTGGCACCGGTAGTATCTCAGAAAATACTACCTTGGAGGTCCTTGCCTTCAGCTTATTACCTAATTCTCTAAAATCATTCTTTAGGACACTCCATCTTCGACTAACTTTGTCATTGGTACCAATATGTACCAAGACCGCCGGTTCATTTCCAGCCCCTCCCAATAATTTTGTCTACCCGATCCACAACATGATGAACCCGAGCACCAGGGAGATGGGAGACTGCAAACTGTTCAATTGCTGTGATCTGGGTGACAAATCATCCTGTCTACCTTCCTAATAATAGAGTCCCCTAAAACCTAAACCTGTCTGTTGCTCTGCCTATTCTGCACTCCCACTCCTCCAGTAGAACTATTCTCCCGGCTGTTAGAGGGAACAACTCTATCTGGCATTACCATTCCTGAATGGACATCCTCCTGTTCCCCTGATTCCCCTTCTAACTGTACCCCAGCTACCTCCCTGGACATCCTCACTAGCCCCAGTTCCACCCTCCATGCTAGGCCCAGCTAAACTGTGCTCCGTGAGCACCAACCCCCTTTCCAGTGTAGCAATATCACTAAGTGCTGCAATTCTCCTCTCCAGTTCTCCAATTTGAGCTTCCAGAGAGGCAACATGCTCACACCTCTCATAGAGGTATGGAACCTGGATCATCTGTTCCAGTATTACATACATATGACAGCATGTACACTGAGTGAGGTTGCTACTGGACTGACTCATAATTATTATTATTGTCTACAAAAATTCAGTGGGAAAAATAAAGAATATAAATTAATATATTTGTATAAAGTTTTGTTAAAAAAGAATATATATATATATATATATATATATATATATATATATATTTCTTCTATTCTTCTCCCTTTGCACTATAAATCTGCCCCCCTCTTTTACTTTGAACAACTCCTTTTATTTAAACTCCTACACTTTTACTAGACTTGAACTTATACTAGAAATGTTTGCAAGCTCACAATTTCGCCCCTTCTCCTGTTTATATTAACTTCTGCCTTCTCACCTGGGCACAATTAGTGCACTCTGCATTTTATCAGCCTTTACTTGCAAAGGAAAATCCACCTGCAAACAGCCCCAAACAGCTCACAAACCTTTTATACTAGTTTAACACAGTCAAGCCACTCCCCTCTCACCTGGGCACAATTAGTGCACTCTGCAATTTATCAGCCTTTACTTGCAAAGGAAAATCCACTTGCAAACAGCCCCAAACAGCTCACAAACCTTTTATACTAGTTTAACACAGTCAAGCCACTCCCCTCTCACCTGGGCACAATTAGTGCACTCTTCAATTTATCAGCCTTTACTTGCAAGGAAAATCCACTTGCAAAAAAAGTACTATAAAAAAAACTATTATATTGTTGAGGTTCATTTGCTCAACCAGTTGACTTGGAGTTCATGGAAGGGAGCAACCGAAACTGAGAAAAGATCAGAGTTACTGATTTATGAGAGACAAGTGAGTATCATTATTATTGTAATATGTATTGCATAGTCTATAAATACTATTTCACCTTTAGGTTTTTCTCCATGACTCAATTTGAAAAGTGTGTTTTCACGATTGATGGTATAGCACATCTAATGTGATAACATTAGTGATGTTGTGGATGATGCAATTTGTGGTTACATGTGATACCATCCTACATTATGTGAAAGGAGGGAAGTTAAGCGAGTTTAAAAAAAGTACCCACAACTCCTAGCTATGTTTATTGTTTTATGTACAAATCTTGATTTGCTTATTAATTTTGTTTGCCTATCTCTACAGTTACATCTACTGTCTAGAATGATAAAGCAACAGTTATGTACATGAACTAGTAAGATATAAGTGTACTCAATGACTTTAAACAGTATATTGTCAAGTATTATTTTGTGCACACAGATTTTGTATAGTGTATGTACATAGAAAACATGTTATACCATAAAATTAAATTTTTATTGAATAATATTAAACTCAAAAGTAAAATAATTGATATTTTTTTCATCAGACCATGAATCACTTGTATTATTATTGTTATTATAAGCCACACCACCATATTCCGTAGCTCTATACAGGACTTATAGGGATATGTAAATTTCCTGGATTATTAATGCATCTGATAGAGGAGAATTAATAGTGTATAAAATAAATGTTTGCATGAAAAAATACCAAAATAAACATTTAAACACTTATCCTGGAGTGCTTTGGTCTCCTTTAGCCTTGTTTTCATTTTTTTCAGCCAACATTTTTCTTCTCGCTTAACCGATTTTCGAGTGCCAAAACTCGGTAAATTCATCTTAAAGTTGCTCGTAACCTCCCTCCCAGGTGTCCTGGCATCCCCCCCCGTGCTCTATATTTTTGTGAAGTCATTTTTTTGCCCCGAGATTCGAAGGTCGTTTAGTCCTGCGTTCCTCAACTGCTTGCATCTTAAGTAAGTCCTGCATTTCTTAACTGCTTGCAGTCTAAGTCCAGCATGTTTCAATGCATCAACTGCACGCCTTGCTTCGCTATGCTCACAGGCAATGAGCCTAAGTGCTCAGAGCTTGTAAGACTTCTGTGCCTCAACGCCTCGCCTAGCTAAGCAAGCGTGATGACGAATCGCAGTTTGACAATTATAATATGTGATATATATATATATATATATATCTTAAGATATTTTCAATTTAGCATTTATATTAATATTATGTAAAATATTAGAAGGATATAGAATATTAAGTAATGGGCTAGACTTCATTGAGACATGTTTTTCACAACATACGTTTGAACTTATACATATTTGAATAAAATAACATTCAAAACTGCACATTTATTGACCAATCCTCTGTGCTTGAGGAATAGACTAGCTGTCTGATTAATATTAGAAAGAGTTAATGATGTTATCTATGATGTTAGTGCTATTGAATTATACCAAACATATTTCCATTCAAATATTTTGTGACAAAACTGAAAATGTATGTGTTTCTGCATCAGAATCCTCATTGTGATAAGTATATGTGTGTCATGATTTAATTGTTTAAGGACTCATATTGCCAGTAATTTATGAATATTGCTAAGGGAGCATGACATTGTTGCATTGGGATTATGTGTTATTGTGTGGTTATATGTTACCCGTACATGGTTATTATGTATCCTAGTTATAATATATTATAAGAGGGAAAATGTTATATAGAACATATATGGAATTGGTAAAAATGCTCTGCATAGAAGTTAGCTGCAGATCATTGCACACTCACACATGAAGTGTGACATGGGTCAAGACAGATGTATGTACTTCAAGTAGTCCTAAGCAAACACTTGTGTTTAACATAAAGTTTTTTTCACTAACCAGCTATAGATATCTGGTGAATTTGATCTCAAGACCTTTGATAGCCCAAGGTTGCAAGCCAGATTTGTTGATATCACACATACACAAATGTACACAAGAGTGTGATATTGAGGAGTATAAATATGTTGTTTTGATCATTTAATAAATGTTGAGAGATAGTTTTCACATATCCACAGTGTGAGACTATTTCTGTGTGTTGTATCCTGACTTGGGGAGTGGTCTTGCCATGGGCCACTAAGTAACCTGTATCCAGTATTCTCTGTCAGTACCTTTTGGGTCTTGCCCTCTTCAGAAGCCATCTTTTGTGCCACAGAGAGCAGGAACTACATGATTCTGCTGAGATGGGTTTGAACTAGGTTCATATCAAGCCCCCTTGAAGAAGCAGATCGTGACAACGTGGTCCTAAGAGGCGTTTTTAATAAATTGGAATAAATGTACTGTTTAAAAAAACAATTCGCAAAATTAGAAGAAAATACTAGTTGAAATATATATATGTACATGTTTTGACGTATACATTTTATTTTATTCCTACTGAGTAGGTAACCTTTTTGCAAATGTAGGTAAAATAAGTGACAGTACTGTAAAAGGTATGTGATAAACCTAATCTCTATATGAATGTGTGCTAAATTTAAAATATACATGCTAAAAAAAAATTCTGTTGAAAGTATACACATTTGTATATTATAGTTTAATTATAAACATTCAAATCTGACTTACCTTTACATGAACTTTTGGAAAAGAAAATATATTCCATGGACCATCTGCTATATGGAAATATGTCAATATCTTTGCATTTAACTTTAAGTTCAGCTTTACGAGAGATGCTAAGCTATTGCTATTTGTTTATTGTACAATACAAAAGCAATATATAGTGTAAGGTTTATGGCAGTAGTGTTTTTTACCACCCTCTGTACTATTGTAACGCCTGGTGTCTCCAAAAAACAAATTACTTCAGCAATGGATTTTCAAATCATTCTTTATTCTCAGGTGAGAACTGACAACAGTTAAGAATAAAAGCAACTGGGAACTAACAAAAAAAGCTTTTCTTTCAGCACATCTATACAGTACACGGAGGCCTAACCCATTCCTGCCTCAGAGTACACTGGCCTGCCCGAGTCTCAGCAAGTTGCCTTATATAGCTCTCTAATTAAAGCAGACATGGGCCTAATTTGTTCATTGTTTGGTAGGGAAAGGGTGTGTTCAGTAAAAGTGGGGTCATGATGGACATGTTCTCCCTCTGCCTCTTTATGGGTCTGTACACCACATTACACCCTTTATTTTTTCTCACTATATTTTAGGAAAAACATCACAATGCAAAAGCTTTTTGGAGAAAACTTAATATTTAGGTGACTGCTTTTTATCTTGGACTGCTCGTTTGCCTGAGCTGAAGTTTTATCCTACTTGGCAACGCTCTACAATTTATTTTTTACTGGCAAGTGTGATATTGTGAACAACTATTGTCAACAGAACTGAATAGAGATCTTTTCTGAATCCACAGTTCCCCTGTTCCACATCTGGAATCTTTTTAGGAGCCAAGATAAAATGTCCCCTGCTGTGAAAATTGAATACATTAGTTGAAAATTATAGGCTGTATTAATTTATTTTACACTTTGTTAGAACATTTTGCCCAATATCAATCAGTCTTCTGAATAAGAGCATATTATAAAATTGACACTTCAGTGGTCCTATAATAATACAAAATACATTCTAAAAACACAATGTATTTCTTATAAGGTATCAGCAATTAGAATTGTTTTTTATGTTTAGAAGCAATATGCAATGAGTTTACCATATGTTGAGATGAGTGTGGTCACAAACTAACAAGAATGTAAATTAAAACGTAATAATAATACATATTTAATACAAACACAAATCAGATAGGACTATTTATGAAACACATAGTCAAATAAACAATAGCAAACAGCCCCCATTATTGTATTGTTCTTGTCCAAGGCTTCCATGGCTCTGAACACGAACACAGTGATCCTTGATTGGGATAAAAGTGCTGAACAAATAAAATGTATATGAACAAGTTCTGAGCAGTGCTGACCACTTTTGCTGCAATATCAAGTCAAGTTCATTCATCCAAGGTTGTTTGTTATCGCTGAACTGAGAGTGAATCAGAATATTGCAGCATGGAGGAACATCTTTTATATTGGACAAACTTTGTATTCGGAGTGAAAACACTAATATATATATATATTTTATTGGACAAACATATTCATAGGTTTCATGACGAGCTTTCGAGAGCATTCCTCTCTTTGTCGAGCCAGAGTCAATACTGATTATTGTCTCTGTATTGACTTTGACTCGACAAAGAGAGGAACGCTCTCGAAAGCTCGTCATAAAAACCTATGAATATGTTTGTTCAATAAAAAAGGTATCACTATATACTGCAATACTCTGATTATTCATCTGGATTACTGGACATTCACGGCTACCTCGCTCTTCATATATATATATATATATATATATATATATATATATATATATATACTGTATATATATATATATATATATATATATATATATATATATACTGTATATATATATATATATATATACTGTATATATATATATATATATATACATATATTATATATATATATATATATATATATATATATATATATATTATACAAATATCTCTTTATCAAGTCTGGAGCAATACTGATTAAGGCTTAACATAACACTGGAATATAATATTGGTATTTAGTTGATCAACAGCCTCATTAAATTGGAAGCCAGTGTGGAATGAGAGACCTGCAACGTCTGCAAGCTCGAAATTCTGCCTACTTAAGTTGCTATTAAATTAGAACCTGCTGCGAGCTACGGGAGGGAGAGGCAAAATCGTAAATCATATGTTGGACATTGGATGCGGGGCCGGGAACATAATCAATTAGTCAAACCCATAGTTATGGGTTTAGATGAGCCAATGGTAAAAAAGATTGTCAGAATTACGTCACTGCAAAATGGAGGTGGGATTCCAAAGTCCTCCGTAATTTAAATTTCGAGTTATGATCGGACCCACATTCCTCAATTATTGCAATATCGATAAAGCCGTAAATATGATATTCTATTACATGCGAGTTACAGTATATGTATTTACACATTGATTGCGGGGATCAATATAACACGGAAATTAAACATGAAATAAAGTATTTTTGTGGGCCAATTTGCGAGCTTGAGAATGTTGTGCTATTAATTCTAAGACCTAACATCCCTTTCACTTTTAATAAGTGTACAGTTGTGTGTCTTTATTCACAGTACAAGTGCTACATATTGGACTTTACCCCCCTTGCGAGTCGTCCCCAGCACTCGTAGGGCTTTGGGCTACATTTGCATGTTATGGGCTTGCTCGTGCGTGACTTTGTTGCAATTTTAATAGCATGATTGGAATTGTAAGCGGTTAAGGGCTTGACGGATCAAAGGAATTACGGTCGCAAAGTTCAACGTTGCTTATCCCGTAGGCTTTTTTCGCAGCTAACCCACAGATCAGCAATGGCCTACATTACGGGGCTAATTTAATAGCCGTAAATCCAAAATTCATCATTACGGGCTATGTTGTGACTCGTAGCCCCAATTTAATGAGTGAGTGAATAGGTGCAAAAAACTTACACACTTGATCTACCAAATACTTGATTTATGATGCCTGTCTTCTGTATCATGTGGGTTTATTATTAGTTATGAGTCCCTGCTCTGTATATTCCAGTGCTCATGTTAAACCTTAATCAGTTTTGCTTCTGACTTGATAAAGAGAGGTGCAACTCTTGAAAGCTTGTCACTCTAAATAAAATGCATGCCCAATAAAAAAAAGTATGGCTACATTGCAATACTCTGAGCGTGTGTGTGTATATATATATATATATATATATATATATATATATATATATATATATTTATATCTTCTTTTTTTTTAATGGAATTAGCTCTATACTTTTTTTTATTCTTTTATAAATTATTAATACAAATGCAAGAATATTCAGTAATGGTGGGGGTAGACTTATTTAAGACATGTTTTTCACATCATACATTCGGACTTATACATATTTGAATAAAATAACATTCAAAACTGCAGAACAATACATTTACATTGTGAAGGAGACCTTTAGACTCAGATTCAAGGTTGATTGATCAATCTGACAGGTGCTTGAGGAATAAACTATGCAGCTGTCTTCTGATTAATACTAGAAAAGAGTTAATGATTTTATCTATGATTTTAGTGCTATTGATTTATACATAACATATTTTCAGTAAAATATTATGGGGACAACACTGAGAATTTATTTGATTCTGAATCAATATCCTCATTGTGATAAGTATAAGTGGTCCTAAGAGGAGTTTTTAATAAATTGGAATGAATGTACTGTTTGAAAAACAATTAGCAAAATTAAAATAGTGGGGGTGACAGTTTTTAGTTAGTTAATGCAATACCAGCTGAAGTGTCTGTCTGTCTATCTCTTGGAAAATAAAGTATATTCCATGACCCATCTGCTGTATGGAAATATGTTGATATTTTTGCATTTAACTTTAAGTTAAGCTTTATGAGAGATGCTAATCTACTGCTATTTGTTTATTGTACAATATAAAAGCACTCTGTTATAGTGAAATGTTTATATCCATAGTATTTGTATACCCATCATTAACAGTGTAACGCCTGGAATCTCCAATAAACAAATTATTTCCGGGGTGGATTTCCAAATCATTCTTTATTCTCAGCTGAGAACAAAAAAATAGCTTTTCTTTCACCACATGTCTGTACAGTACACAGAGGTCTAACGCATTCGTGCCTGAGATCACACTGAAATGCTTTTGATTACACTGGCCTGCCCTTTATAGCTCTCTAATTAAAGCAGGTGCAGGTCTAATTAGTTAATTGTTTGGTAGGAAAATGGTGTGTTCAGCAAAATTGGGACATAATGGAGAGGTTTGTCACCCATACTGAACCCTCCCTCTGCACTGACTGCCTCTTTATCCAGTGATGGGTCTGTACACTCCATTACACCCTCTATTTATTCCCAATATAGTTTGGGAAAAGCGTCACCAAGCAAAAGCATTTAGGAGAAAAGCTAATATTTAGGTGACTGCTTTGGTCATTGACACTTTTATCTTGGTATACTAGTTTGTCTGTAACCTGAGTGGAAGTTTTATCCAACTTGACAATGCTCTACAATTTATTTTTACTGACAAGTGTACTATTAAGATTAACATTTTCTTACAGAACTGAATAAAGATCACTTGGTCACAAATCATTGGTCACAAACTATCATTAAAGTAAATGCCTCAGTTGTGATATTCGCCTCCCCATACAATATTTTGTCTGATCTATGATGACTGGTGCAGAGAAAGTAATCTTAATTTTCCTATATTGCCATTTTGTAAAGAAGAACCCAGATATTATATTGGCATACAATTCTCCAAAGAAACTAGTTTTCTGTTTACTCAAAAAGGGAAATATATCTTGTATTTGATAAATATCAATATTAATAAAGAAATAATAAATTAATTACCGAGCATAGTGAAGAGAAGCATGATGAATTAGAAAAGTAATGTTACATTTTACATTGACTGAGGACACATACATATAACTCTTGGACTCAGTTACAGAGAACATAAATTATCACTGGAAGAAGAATGAAGTAAAAAAGTGCAGAGATGCCAAAGACTAGAAGATGGAAAGATCTAGTAATGGAAGATTATGCCATGATAATAAACCACTACACCAAAACATTCCACAATACATGAACAACTTGATAACATCTATTTGTGGGGCACAACAAAATGCATCTACAGAATAAGAGTTGGGGTCCACAAGCTCAAACAGTGGTGGAAATATAAGCAATAAAATACAATTGGTAAAAGAGGCAAGATGTCATCTATTACATTACCCATGTTGAATTTGTTAGATTCGAAATGCACTTTTTTCATAGTACACTTTATACTAATCTAAATATATTGATTAAAGCAGGGGTCACCAAACTTGGTCCTGGAGGGCCGACCCAGGCCTGGATTTGTGGATATCCTTGCTGCAAACAGGTGAGTCAATCAGGATGGCTGAAGAAACAAGATTCTCACCTGTTTGCAGCAAGGATATCCACAAATCCAGGCCTGGTGCGGCCCTCCAGGACCGAGTTTGGTGACCCCTGGATTAAAGGGACATGCATCACAACTGGCGTATTCAACCATTTAAAAGAGCATATTTTAAACATTACATTGCATGAAAATAATATTAAGTAAGGGCTCCATTTTATGCTTTTGAAAATATTATTTACGAGTCAAGTAGACACATAAAGCACTACCAACCAATAATCTTTAGATAGTAAGTTTGCTAGTTTTAATCTTGCATGGTGCTTCAGGGAAAGCACTATGGACACTAGATTCTAAGTTCCAAGAAAGAGCTCTCCACTTGTTTGCAATGTGTCAAAATATTTTTTGCCTTGTACTCAACCCCTATATAGCGCTGTGGAATATATTGGAGCTTTACAAATAAAGGATAATAATAATCTATCCCAAAACACACAAAAAAACTATCCCTCCAAAAGTGCTTGCTAAATGGAGTAAAAAGTCCAAGAATTACAATCCACAATAACATTTTCCCTATGTGTACTCTCATCCACTCATAGAGGCATAAAAGTAGTTAACCCCCATGGCATATAAGGGGAAAAGTTATTGACAAGCTGTACATTTTGATTTGCCAGACAAATACCCATTCATAAATGTGCATGGTAATAAGAAATGGGTTAAATGTGGTCCTTACAGGACCTCTGTAGCAATGGGGTTAATTAGAGATACAACGGGGTCCTTATACCACCTCCATGGCAAGAGATTACTATTATTTGCCACTGGGGTCCGTTAGGGACCCTTTGGAAGGGGTTAATCTTAGATGCAATGAATATTACTTATAATTGCAGGAAAATAGATTTTTTTTTTCCCGCTAGCTAGGAAGCCATCATGTATTCTCTCAAAAAATACCCTCAAACTAGGTGAAATGCACCAAGGACTATTTTTCATTGCTCTCTAGCCCTAAAGTGTGCACGCAGCCTGCTGACAGGAGACTCTGTCTGACGCTCAGCATTCGCCATAGCAATGCAACACAATGGTATCCACTAGGTTAACACACTACACTAGCCCTAACATAATCCATTATCACCATATATCTATATAAACACCCTTCCTATGGCAGTGAATGGTTTCAATAATAATAAATATTTTGCAAGGGATTAATGACCCCTCTGCTTATGAACTCGGGGGATCACTGGGATTCCCCCATCATAGATATTTTGAAATGATATAATCTCTGTCTCTTGTGTTTTTTATGCCCTTTGTCAATGATTTTACATAACTTACATGCCAATATATGCCTGTTATATTTTTTAAATAACTGTCTAAAATGTGAAGGGGTGTAATAAAACGTACCTTAAAGATATTTGGAAATCTATGTGTGTGCAAGTTATTTGTGAAATTCTTAAATGTTAACAGCCTTATTAAATTGCAACTCTGCCAATTCTAAAGGGCTCTATATAAGCACAGAGCATTTTTTTTTTACAGAAGTTTTTAGTTAGTGAACTTCTATCCAAAAGCAAGGTCTTCACTAACTAAAAACTTCTTTAAAAAAAATATGCTTTGTGTTTATATAGAGCCCTATTCAATTTGCTGAATCACAATTTAATAAGGCTGTTAGGGTCTAGAGATCACCAGTCAGTATGGTTTAGTACACAAGTAAACATAAACATAAAAAAAAACATTTTAGATTTCCAAAGGCTATCTTTTATTAACATGGAAAATTACTTGACTTAACATTTTAAGTGGACTGCAGGAACAGGGGCAATATCTGGGGAAAATATATATATATTACCTCACAGTATATTAGGTATGTTCTGTAAACAAAAAAAATACGCCCTCCATTCCATGACTCTTGTAAGGAATCTCAGATGGCTTTCTCACAGCTACAGAAATTTAAAAAAGTTAATTTGCAAAGCTATTCTATCCTTTAAAACTCACTGACTTGCACCCAGGGGAGTTTGTCAGGAGCTCTCTAGCTCTGTGTGCTTGCAGCCTGATGGCAGACGTCTCCACAGTAACCCTACAGAATTGTACCCACTACATAACATACTAGACTAGCTCTAACAACCCCCCTTATCCATATATATATCTATATAAACCCATTACTAAGGCAGAAAAAAGGGTTAAATAATAATAAACGCTAAGGTAGGGGGTTTATGACTTCTCCGCCTGTGACCTAAGACCCCCTATGAGCTGGATATCCCTTGGGATCCTCCCTTAATACCTGCTATGCTCTTAGAGCTAGGTAATTCCCAGAATTTCCCCTTTATACCTGAAATCCCCTATGAGTCTTAAGCATGCTTCAAACCTGGAGGTGTGAACCAAACTATGGAGGTTGACCCATCACTGGAGCTAAAATATTTTTTTTATGTTACTAGTAATGTATGCCTGTTATACTTTTTGTGAAATATAAATTATATCTAGCTAAATATCGCTCTCAACTTTCTCTCCCTTTCTGGCCAATTAAACTTCACTTGTAAATTACTATTTTGCTATCACATCACACACATAATTCTAACCTCCAAGAAATGCCACCCGAGTGCCTGAAAAACCCTAATATCCTAAGTCCCATAACTATTCTAAAAATCGCCATCATAAGTCTCCAGTAACAATATCAAGACTTTGCTGAAGTTGACTCAGCAGTCTCTCCCAGTGCCCAATTTTTTTTTTTAAGAAAGCATATGGGTACTATCAAGCCTTGTAAAGCCAGAATAACATCCTCAAAGAAGGCTAAATACCACAAATCCATCACTATGAAGAAGCTAATACCTTAATTGTGTCAGATTTAAGGCTTGATTGCTCAAATCAAGCCTCAATTGGATAATACTCTCTAGCTTCAATGAAGCAGGGAATCAAAAGCATGCTCAAAACATTTTTTAGTTGATGTAAGTTAGCAAAAAATATATCTTTGGGGAAATGGTCCCATTAGTGCTTAAAACTACAGATTTGGATATAAGGCAAAAGTGGGTTATTTATATATATATATATATATATATATATATATATATATATATATATATATATAACTTTAATGAAAACAGTGTTGATTAAAAAACATTAAAAGAAAGGGAAGAGTTTAAAAACAATTCACTGACTGCTTAGTTGGTTGCTGCAAACCTTATTACCACTTCTCACTTATAGAGTGTGAATTTGTCAGCTGAAGATAGCTTAAGGAGGATTATAATGGCGTTTCTTTAACCACAATAAACGTGAGATTACAGTATATACTCAATTTGCATATAGTTTATATCAGAATATCCTATATATGCATTGTACACAATACTCCCTATAGCTTGTGCACTGGGTGTAGTGAGATCTATCGTTGCCTCTTCAATAGTCCTATAGACTGGTAACCTGTATATAACAATCAATTTCTCAGAGAGATGTATGGGTTATCTTAATGGATTGTTTATATTACCGCATAGTAAGTATATGCACAACACCCCCAATTTATTTATCTATATTCTCCATGAGTCCCCACATTTGTTACACCATCGTCTAGTAAGTGGTATACACTTTGCAGTGGTTAAAGGCATTTCTCTCCTCTGAATTACAATGCTCAGTGTCTCTCATCTATCTATAAAAAAATCTAAGTAAAGTTTAAAGAGATATTAAAATATAGACATACCAAATTATGCAAGTGTTAGACAATATTATTTATGATATTTGTCAATATCCCACATTGAGGGGATTGACTGTACTGACATGCTTAATAAACATGTACCTAAAAGGTGATTCATTATAAAGTGTATATAAAAATAAAATTAAAAAACTCATAGTGCATCAAAATGTGCTGTGTAATGAATAATAATTGTAAATTACTAAAATAAATGGATTAAATATCCAATTATTAATTCCAAAGGTCATTAAAAAAACTCATAGTGCATCAAAATGTGCTGTGTAATGAATAACAATTGTAGATTACTAAAATAAATGGATTACATATCCAACTATTAATTCTCAAAGGTCAGAGATCAAAGTCTAGAATAAAATGTCAGTTGGATTAATCAATAAATTACAAGTAAACAAGATTATATCAATATTTTCCAAAGTGTTAACATTGATTTTGAATATGCCAGAAAAGCAAAAATAATTAAGTTAGGAAAAATATTTTTTATTAGTAATGATATCAATCATGCCACAAATGAAAAAGTACCATGCACTAAGCTTAATGTATTTAAAACAAGTATATGAACCAGTATATTATGATCCTTGAAGGTTACCTCCTGTCTGGAAGGTGCAGATAATCTGCTATTTCAACAATTTACAGAGTCCCTACAATACTCTGAAAATATTAGTGGTAAGCTTTCTGTCACAATATATGTTTATGAATGGCATATACAATGCTTTTATCAACACATAAAATAATGTATATCATAGAGGTCTTATAAACAATCAATAATCACAAATCATAAGTGAAATAGATCTAATCATAAAAGTATTGTCAAGTTTACTTAGTGAAAAATATAGCGCTAAAATATACCGAAAAATAAATAAATATTAATGTGTATAATATAGCTATACCATAATAAATACAATGTACAGAATAGGCTATAAATTGCAATAAGAAATTGCAAACAAATTAATAAGTAGTAGGGATATACAATTGCCTTCCAGTGATGGAATTTCTGATATACTAGAATAAAGTTTACCCTTGAGGCCTAGCAGAGCATTTTTTTGCAATATAATTCACATTACACAAAAATGGGTACTTAAAGAGCCATATGTAGCAAATTAGCAGTGGTTATTGTCTGGAAGTATTGCAACAACCAGGTGCAGCATATACAGAAAAATAATTAGCAAGTAGTAAAAATAAAGCAATAACTTCTAGCAGTAAGTTGTAATATGTACTAATAATGCTTATGATGTCCCTATATATTATACTTTTATGTGATCCAGTACAGAGCAAATATATAGTAGTAAATTGGATTTATAAAGTTGATTGCATATCCATTATTAGATCAAATGTACATCACATTTATAAGCACTTATCATATATAGAATTGCTAATAAACAGTGTTTCTATTGTGTAGCATTATATATGAATATAGACTATCTAGCTAATTAGCAGTCAAATCAAAACATGCTAAGATCTGACACTTGAATACGTTATTCTTCTATGTCTGCATACTGGTACCCTCATTCAATTGCTGCTTTTCAGAGATCCGGGTTTACAAGTGGAGGTTGCGAGTTACTTAGCTATTTAATTGCCTTCCGTTTGTGGGCTCCGATCGGGTTACTTGCTGCGAGCTACGATTCATTGCGATCCATTGCTATTGGTAAAATCACAAGTTACTTCCCTCCAAGCCTTTGATCTTTCACTGCCTCTTTTCCTACATCAAGCCCGTAAATGGCTAACATCGAACCACAGGTTACTGGTACCTAGGAGGTCTCACAAAGGGCTTAATGACAAATCGGAGCACTTAAATGCAAATATAAAATCAATCCAGCACTGTAAATGATGGGGAACACAATGGGTGACAATAGAATTAAAAGCAACATTCTCAAGCTCGCACATCACCAAAATATAATATTTTATTTCATGTTTAATCTCTGTCCAAAGTCCTACGAGCTTCAAGCTCCAAGCCCGTATGACTTTGGAATCCAACCTCCATACGGGCTTGAATAACAAGTTATTGGCTTGGAGGTCATTTAAGCCAATAGGACTTTGGACTGAAATTAAGCATTAATAAAGTATTATATTTTGGCAATGTGCGAGCTTGAGAATGTTGTGCGTGTAATTCTGATGTCACCCATTGTGTTCCCCATCATTTACAGTGCTGTATTGATTTTATCTTTTCATTTAAAGTGCTTGAACCACGAGTTACGGCTTTGTGTCAGCGATCATATTCAAGCCCGCAAATGCTACTGTCGATAGAATGGTTTCCAAATTTCGGGTCGGCGCTTAACTTTCGGGCTTGGCCAATTGAATAGCATCGCAAAAGTAGACCTACTGAAGCCTGCAACTTGATCGCAGGCATTTGCCTGTTTGCGATCAAGTTGCAAGCCCCAATTGAATGAGGCTCTGGGTCTTTACTTACCCAGAAGTAACTCTCCTACTCATTATGAAATAATAAGGTATCCTTCCTAGAAAGAGGCAAACAAAAAATGGATCAGTTAATTCCCTATATTGCAAAGTTCACCATCATAAAGAGCAAAGATAAAATCTGTAACTATCCTATTCACCCATTGCAAGACAACTACCCCTGATGACTATGGCAAGCCAAATCCACAACCTATGGCAAACTTTTCCATTAATTTTCCCACATCAGGAATTGTACAAGTTGCTTGAGCTCCAAAAAGCTATTCTATTCCAAATAACTTAAAATTACTTGGTACTCACAACTCTTAAATTCCCTAAAAGATTTTTTCAAAACATATTGAGAGTACCCAGAGCACTCGTAAAGGCGATTTTTTGCGACTGTTTACCCCCTACCTGCTCACGCCGATCTCTCCCTTTCCCACACTATCCCCCTACCCTGATCAAGACCATTTTCAGAACCATGGGGGCACATTGAGACCCCCCGGCAACTAAAATGTTAACCCCATGCAATGAGGGAGCATTAAAGAACCCTCATTGCACCTATCAGGTGACCCTTTCCACGGTGTCCCGATCGCACCCCTGTGGCACATAAAACGAATCCCGATGCTACAGGGATCCATCAAGGACTCCCGTGGCATCTAAACAGTTAACCCTTGCCATTAAAGTGCAACACTGACCCTGGCGGCTTTTAAATAACTAACCATTACATTAGCAATCACATTTAAATATGAACCATATGCCTTGCAGGTCCTATAAGTATCCTTGCAACACCTAATCAATTAATCCCATAACGTGCAAGTCTATACAGCCCCTTTGGTAACCTAATTGAACCCCTACATACCATGGGATCTATGCAAACACCCATAGGAACCTAACTTAAAACATGAAGTAAAACACCACACACCCAAGGTATTTAAATGCTGCGGTTGCTAAGGCAACCAGAAAAAATAGACCCCTTATATAATCCTGCTCTATTTTTCACGAGTCTACGTTATATTGAGACTATTACCTCATAATATAGAGTATACTCAGTCAAATTCTATACTACAATATGGCTTCTTCTTATCACAAGTAATAGTTAAGAGTTTGGAGCACTTTGGCGAAACTGGCAAAACTGGGAGTATTAAGGGAGGGAGTTAATATACAAAACGCTATCATTCTCTTGAAATATGTTGTGGACGCTGTGTAGAGCATTTGAACTTTAGAATCCACCTTATTTAAGATTGAAATATATGAGATATTGATTATCCTATTGATTTGGATTCTTTAGCCCATATTAATGGCATTGTTTTTAGTTTACCCTTGTTACCCTTGATTTTAACTTTTTAATCGTCGTTGTGAGGTATAAGTACCTAATAAATTGCACATACATATGTATTTTTCCCATACTTTGTCATATAACAATATTGAGATATGGTATACTAATACCAGAGTGGAAAACACTCATGGGATTTGATAATCCATGTTTACCCCTATTTAGTGAACTTCTATCCAAAAGCAAGGTCTTCACTAACTAAAAACTTCTGTAAAAAATATGCTCTGTGCTTATATAGAGCCCTATTCAATTGGCCGAATCGCAATTTAATAAGGCTTCTAATTCACTTGTATTTAGGCTTCTAATTCACTTGTATCTTTAAAAACAAAATATTAAGCCAAAATAATCATGCTCAGTATAAAATAATAAAAGGGGAACACCATTCCACAGATTGTTTTGGCTCTACAAGTGTGGCTTTATCACGGTGTAGATTTAAATAAATTATTGCAAGCAAATACTCCAGTGTCAGCAGTAAATGTGCATAATGTATTGTAATGTTGAAAATGTACTTGGAAGCATATTATACTCCTTTTTTAAGGATCACATATATGGCAATATTATAATAAATTGACTGAAACTATATATACAGTTTATGGAGAGAATAAATAGAATGTAAATAAATGAATACAGCTGCAAAAATAAAAATTATAAAAAGTAAATATCTACTGTATATACATATCTTAATATAAATAATAACATTAATAAAATAAAATAAAAACAATATAAATATACAAAAATTAGAAAGAAAAAAAAATATATATAAAAATGGCAATGTATATCAAATGTAAATCATATATTAGTGTAGTAAGTGATCAGTAGGACAACTTTTATAAATACTGCTGGAAAGTGACATTAACTAAATAAAATGTTAATTATTATTATTCTATGTATATACTGAAAAAAATACATATAGTATAATGTGTGATAAGGTTTAGCTGTTATTAAAAAACTAAAGAATGCATTATTATGCATATAATAATAGTACTTAGAAGAACAATCATACATATTAATCATAAAAAGATTAATCATACATATAATAATATAATAATAGTAAATTAAATGAAATAATTTGATATCCATAAAGTGTAATAAATTGAAGTGATAGAAATCTATAATATTTTAAAAATATATTAATAAATTATAATGTAGCAATTTTATATCCATAAAATGTAGGACATATTGATTTTTAAAAAAAATTTTTTATGGAAGTGTTAGTGATGTATAATAATGCTCCATATTTATTAGGAAACAATTGTTGTGGTAGGTGGTATGAAAGAAAAAAAAGAACAAATTGTGTATTATTCTATTATGGGCTATAGGGTCCTTATGGACCTCCAGGGAAAATATGGTTCATTGGGGTCCAATGTGGTGGTAGGAAGGGTGCCATGGGCATCCTTGAGCACCCCCATAGAATAGGGTCAGCTATACTAAGGACCCCTATGGTCATAGCTTAGTATACCATGGGGAAACATTGGGACCCCCAGAGTATAAAAGTTAATATCAGGTACCACAATAGTCTATAAGGACCTTCGTAGTATAGGGATTAATTTTTTGTGCCGTTGGTGTCCTTGAGGGGTTAATGTTTGGTACCACGGAGGTCCATACGGACCCATGGTTTTACATTATTTGGGGAATCCCCAAACTCGTAGGGGCTAGCATGTATAAAAGGGCAATCCTGGGGGATACCTGGGCTCATAGAGGGTAGCGGGTATTGGCTCATAGCAGGTTGCAGAAATAAAGGGGGGTTCTCAGGGAATACCTGTGCTCATCAGGGGAGCGTCATAGGTGAATGGGTCATAAACCCTCTTTGTTGGTTTTTATTATTATTCAACCCCCTCGGGTGTGAGTCCCTAAGTACCGTATTGGTCCGAATATAAGCCGCACCCGCATATAAGCCGCACCTGTAAAGTTCAAGGGGAAAAAATAGAAACAAGATAGTACTCAAATATAAGCCGCATCCGTAAAATTGGAGAGAAAAATACTCTCAAAGTGATCCGCCATTGCAAGAAACAGGCTTGTTTTGCAGGTTACAGGCTTTACAGGATGTTAGAATCACTAAAACCGTAAATCGCTATTCAATACCGCAGTCTAAAGCACGAAAATCGGCACCCTTAACTTGCTATCGCGCAAATCAGCAGTAATTTTGCATTCGCGAATAGAAGTCGCACACTTTACAAGCAAAGTTCGTAAATCGGCAATGATTTTTTGACGGTCGCGAATATAAGCCGCACCCTTAACCCGCAAGCTCAAAAATTGGAAAAAAGGTGCGGCTTATATTCGGACCAATACGGTATTACATGCTTATTTTTTCTAAGAGGCATAGAATGGCTCTGATAATTAGCTTTTCAAAACTCCCATAGCTGCAAGTCACCCTTCTAGAATAAAGGCCTATTTGTTTAAATGAATTAAACTAGTAGGTTGGGGGAGGGACTAGATAAAAGTAATGGGGTAGAAAGTGTAGAGGGGTAAGAAACACATTAACTAGTCAAGGGGGAGGAGATGGGTGGAGGGTTAGTATAGTCAATATGGAGGTAGTACTAAGTAATTCAAGTACAGTGGCAGGCACTTCAGAACTACAGACTCATAACATAAGGTGTATGCTCGCTAATGCCAGAAGCGTGCCAGGTAAAATGGGAGAGTTAGAATTATTAGCAGTTAATGAGTAATGGGATTTAATAGGCATTACTGAAACGTGTCAGGATGAATGTCATGACTGGACTGTTAATCTGGATGGTTATAACCTATTTAGAAAAGATAGGGGAAATGGTAAAAGAGGAGGAGGGATTTGTCTGTATGTTAAGCCTGAATTTAAGCCAATAGTCAGAGAATATATTTATGGTGGAACTAGCAGTAATGTTGAATGTTTGTGGGTAGAGTTAAAAAGCGGAGCAGCAAATTCTAAAAGAAAATTAGTAGGAGTATGCTATAAACCCCCAAATATAGCTGAAAGTGAGGAACTGCAATTATTGTTACAGATTGGAAATGCAGCTAAGCATGGGCAAGTTCTAATAACTACCCTGAAGTAGACTGGATGAATGAGACCAGCAGTTCAGCGAAGGGGAGCAGGTTCTTAAGTACACCCAGAGATCAGTATCTGGCACAGGTTATACAAGAACCTACTAGAAATGAGGCTATCTTGGATTTAGTCAGCACAAATAATATTGATATAGTATCAAATGTTAAAATAGGGTAATTTTTGGGAAAGATCACAACATAGTCACACAAAAAAAACATAACTGTAAGAGGCCAACAAAAACTCTCAATTTTAAAAGGGAAGATTAAAAGGGCAGCAATACAAAGTATAGACTGGGACAAAGAACTGATAGGTACAACTACTGAAAATAAATGGACAATGTTCAAATCCTTACTAAATATACATACTTATCACCATATACCATAAAAGTAGAAGGAGTAAATCACAACCCATGTGGCCTAATAATGACTTAAAGATGAAGTTGAGAACAAAACAGGGCTACACTACTTTCACCTAATAATTGGTTAACGCAGGAAGAAATCCAAAAGAGGTTGGAAAAAATAAATGTTAATAAAGCCCCTGGTCCTGATGGAATACATCCAAGGGTACTGAGGGAACTGGGCTCAGTAATTGCAAAATCATTATATCTAATTTTTCAAGATTCACTCAACACATGGTCTCTACCAGATGACTAGCGAAAGGCAGAGGTGATAAACCTGTAAGACTCACATCGGTATTTGGGTAAGCTTTTAGAAGGGCTAATATACAAGAATATGTCTATTTGAACAAGATTATACATAGGAAACAATGCAGATTTATGAAAGATAGGTCATGTCAAACAAACCTAATTAGTTTCTATGAAGAGGTTATTAGGAACTTGGATCAAGGCAACTCAGTGGATGTAGTCCTTTTGGATTTTGCAAAGGCTTTTGATACAGTGCCACATGGGAGACTATTGAGCAAAATAAGGGATACAGGTATTCCAGTAAATATCTGCTCATGGATTGAGGGCTCGCTAAAAGACAGGAAGCAAAGAGTTGTTGTAAATTGAACATACTTGAATTATACAAATGTGGTAAGTGGGGTTCCTCAAAGTTCAGTATTAGGTCCCCTCCTTGTTAACATGTTTATTAATGACTTAGAAGTAGGATTAGAAATGATTGTCTCCATTTTTGCTGATGACACTAAGTTGTGCAAGATAATCAAATCAGATAATTATGTATTTTCCCACCTAAGGGATTTACATAAATTAGAAACATGGGCAACTAATGGCAGATGAGATTTAATATGAATAAATGTAGAGTTATGCACCTGGGAAAGAAAAAATATCCATGCAATTTATAATCTTAATGGAGCAAATCTAGGGGAATCAGATATTGAAAGGGAATTGGGAGTGCTTGTGGACAACCACCTAGGTAACAATGTGCGATGCCAAGCAGCATCTGCAAAGGCAAATAAAATATTAGCATGTATTAAGAAGGGTATAGAAGCAACAGAAGCAAATATAATTCTGCCACTGTACAAATCCCTTGTACACCCTCATTTGGAATATGGAGTACAATTTGGGGCAACAACACTATCAAAAGGATATTTTAGAGCTGAAAAAAGTATAGAGATGGGCAACAAAATTGATAAGGGGAATGGAGGGGCTAAGTTGTGAAGAAAGACTAACCAAATTAAGCTTATTTTTATTTTTCTAGAAAAAAAAGGTGTCTAAGAGGGGATATGATTACCTTATATAAATATATCCAGGGTAAATAGAAGACTTTGTCAAGTGAGCCCTTTGTGCCAAGAGGTTTTCAACTGACAATGGAACACAAAGAGTTAACTAATTGCCATAGAAACTATAAATAGCTCCACAGAAAAGGCTGCACTGTGCCCCTGATGAGTGAGAGACTGATAGAGCCTCACAAAACGCGCGTCGGGAGATTGTGACGTCATCAGTAAGCGCGATCACAGCGCAGACCACGCCAACATAGCGTGGAGCATGATAGATACAGCTCTAAAGCTCCAGGTCCACTACTAACTTAAAAGAAAGATAGAAAGCCAATTCCTTCACCACAAAGTCACATTATAGTAACAATAGAGTAATATACAAGAATAAGGAAATAGAAAAGCAAGAAAAAGGAAAAAGGAGTAAAAGCATAATTAAAGCAAAAAACTGAAGAAAAAGGAGGACAATAGACAGAAGCATTAAGGAAATATATAGTTTAAGAAACCTTCAAACTTCTAATGTCCCTGTTAGAAGAGAATGCCTCTACTTAGGAAGGTAAAACTTACAATGACACAAAAAGATGGAAAAACAAAAGCAATTTCACCCCCTTCTTAAAAGATTATTCTAACATCTGGGTATTCCTTCAACAGGTATCAATTGACATAGAAAGTTTAGATTTCACCAAATTAAGAAAATCTTTCAATTTGACAAAACAAGAATACCAAGCCCTCGATGAGTTCAAGTCTTGTAAAGATATCCAAATTAAACAAGCGGATAAAGGGGGCAATCTTGTAATATTAAGTAATGATAAATACAAAGAGTTGTGCAATAGGATCTTGGATGATAGATTTACCTTTGAAGTATTAACAAAGAATCCAAATCTTGAATATAGATTATTCTTAAAGTCTATACTAGAAAAAGCTAAAATGGAGAAGATTATTGATGAGCAAACATACTTGTTTCTTCTACCAAAATTCCCTTGCATCTCAACTTTTTATGCACTACCAAAAGTGCACAAACAAACAGTGCCTATCCCTGGGAGGCCTATAGTATCAGGGACGGGAAACCTCTCCTCCAATGCCAGTATTTTTGTGGATCACTACCTACGTGACTTAGTACAGAATTTGCCCTCTTATGTACAAGATACCAATGATATATTAAAACAGCTTGAGCATTTAATAGTGCCAAAAGATACGTGGTTAGCAACCATTGATGTTGAAGCACTCTACAGTAGCATACCCCATAATCTTGGTATTGAGGCAGCTGAACAATTTCTGAACACGAAAAGCACTAATTTTCAAAAATTTAACAACTTTATTATCCAACTCTTAGAGTATGTCTTGAAATATAATTTTTTTCTGTTCAATGACAAATGGTTCCACCAGACAAAGGGGACCGCAATGGGCACCCCATGTGCCTTTAGCTACGCAAACCTGTTTTTAGGTTGCTGGGAGAAGAAGGTCTTCTCAGAACCAAACATTGAGCATCTCACTATACATGCAATGATTTGGCGTCGCTATATAGACGATATCTTTGTGATTTGGGATGGAACAAAACTAGAATTCGAAACCCTTATGGACTCATTGAACAAGAATGAGATGGGTTTGAGATTCACACATGAAATTCATAGAACAGAGATATCGTTTCTAGACTTGCTAATCCAAAAAGATGATGAAGGTAACATCTCAACTACCACATTCAGAAAAGAGACAGCTGCAAATACGTTACTATCGTGGGACAGTCAACATTTTGACCCCCTGAAAAAAGGTATCCCTAAGTGGCAATACCTAAGAATTAGGAGGAATTGCAGCTCAGATGTTCAATTCAAAATTGAGGCAGATAAATTAAAACAAAGATTTTTAGAAAGAGGATATTCAAATAAATGCCTAAAGAAAGCTTTTCAATATGCATTGGGCTGCAACAGAACAGAGTTACTGAACAAACCGCACAGGACAAATACCCAAACATCAGATAATACATATCCAAGATGTATTTTGACTTATGGCTACGAGTCTGCTTCAATCAAAGATATTATATCTAATCATTGGCATCTATTAAGAAGTGACAATGACTTGGTAGATATACTTCCACAAAAAATACCAATTGTTTATCGTAGGGGAAAAAAACTGAAAGACACATTAGTGCATAGTTTTTTTAAAGAGAGAAAACAAAATAAGACATGGCTCAATCCCCCACTAGGATGCTTTAGGTGTGGGAATTGTAAATTTTGTAGATATATCAAACCCACAAAAATCTATGAACATCCGTCTAATGGGGCAAGATATGTTCTAAAGGACTTTTCAACTTGCTGCACTACAAGTGTAGTTTATGTGGCCACATGTTTGTGTAAAAAAATCTATGAAGACGTATTGGCGAATACAAATATTCTATTAAGAAAGATCTTGACACTCCTATAGCACGCCATATCAAAATCTTTCATGGCGGCAATAGTGAAGTTCTCACATTCACAGTCCTTGAGAAAGTTTATCAAGGCCCCCAGACAGGGAGACCTAGATAAGAAACTCCTTCAACATGAAGCAAAATGGATTTATAAATTAAAAGCGTTATCTCCAGAGGGCCTAAATGAAGGTTTCACATTTTTACCCTTCATTTAAATGGATATTTATTAGTACTAGATATAATATCTGTTAAGTAGGAACTACTTAATCTGCATGGTTCACGTGTGATTACAATTATCATGTACAAGCAGGATGCTTGTCTTCACTGATAGGTTACACTATCCTTCGACAATTGGCATGTAGATGGTATTTAACAATGTTATGTACCACTTATTCACAATATTAGCATTATAGTTGATCACCACTGGATTATGACTGTTTTCACAGTCACTATTAACCTTTATTCCCTTTTCTCCTCCCCTTTCATTATTTTGCACTCAGACCACCAATAGGGTGCTCCCTATCACACCCTTTTAGCTTTTCATATGCACCACATCTTATAACCTTTATATAACAGTTTTTTATTTGTCTGTTTCAAAGCACCGTTTTGATTTCCACCCTGTATATTCAGGTTATATACATATTTATGGCAATTCATAGATCCCCCTTTCTTTAGTATGTTTTTAATGCAGTTAATATATATGTAGTTACCACCTTTCTAAATCCATTGACACTTTTTTACATCTTATTCCTCTTAGCTTGGAGTTCCCAATCCCATGTTGTACAGGGACTATCTACTTGCTACTATCGCCATTTAATTATACCCCTTATTATCCATGCTTATTTTTATTATGTTTGCTTCATCCTTATGCATCATAGCGCTATGATCACTTTCTAATTGCAGTGCGCAGGTCCGCTCAGTGTCAATTGTTTGCTGTAGTAACGGCAACGTTTAAAAAGAGGGCTAGACGGCTCAGCAGACTCTACCTTGACAAAGACGTCTGATGATGTCGAAACGCGTCGGCCTTTGATGACGTGGCATGCCTTGCAGCTAAGGGCACGCCAGCGTCTTCTCTTCTAACAGTATTGTATTTCAATATTTAGAGGTTGTATGCTTACCCTCCCTGTCCGTTTCCATATGAGTGAATGTTGTTGTCTGGATATTAGTTAAATCGAGCGCGCAATAGACGGTGCTTATAGCAATAGCTTGCCTGCTGGCTTCCATTTACTCTCTGTGTACTGGTGTTTCCATATTATGGTAAACTCTGGAATGGAGTATGGGCAAAACAGAAGCTAAATCTCCTTAAGAGAAGAAGCCTTGTGGGGACATTATTATATATATATTTTTCCTATTAAGATTAATGACTTAAGTACTTTTAAGTCTTCATTGTGCATCTTTTAAAACCTATGCCCTGACCAAAAAACAGATAAACATGGTCTAAATAGATCTTGGCAAACCAGTAAGAGAGATATATTTATACATCTTAAGGACAGATCATTCCAGGCTACTAACACTGTGAACCCCAGAGGGTCACTGTTATCCTATATATCCAGAATCACTACATGTATTTATGTGTATTATATATTTCTGACAATTGCACAGACAGGATTAATTAAATTGGATAAGCTATTCATTTTTTCCTCTGCAATACTGTTAGGTGTGACTTCAATAACCCCTCTATTTAGAGGTTACATTACCATCAAGTGGTTATATGTTCACACATCAACCAGCCTATTTTATATTTCCTTTTTTCCGATCCGGGATTTTTTATATCAATTGTTTTTAAGAATATCGTCGTTGTTATCCCTTATCAATAAAGACTTTAGTTTATTTTCCCACATTGTATATAGTTTAAGAAACAGCATAATCAGGAGTGTATACATTTTTAAAAAATAGCACAGCATTAGCACTATAAATTAATAAGGTAAAGTAGTGACTGTGATAGACTAACAGTCCCGAGGTAAAAGGGTAATATAAGAAGAAATAAGCACTAAGTCACAATAGCACAAGCACTTTAAGATAAGAAGTTTTGAATAACACAACTTGAATCACAATGCACTTTAAGTAATAGAATTACGAATTAACATAAATTAACAAGATAAAAGATTAACACAAAAGAAACACAAAGGCACTTAAAACATATACTCAAGTGAAGTGCTGTATGAATAAACAAAACTATAAACAGACAAAAGGATTATAAAACCTTTTCTTAATCTTATGTAAAAATCTTAATCTTAGGTAAATTAAAATCCAGGGTACCTGATAAGGATTTGACTAAGGAAACATAACCAAAAATACACAAATATAGTTGAATTGAAAACCAAATCTTTTATTGACTTGAGCATAATAAAGTAATTAAATAAAAAAGCTGTGATCAAAGCAAAGAATATAATAACAACAAAAATAAATCTTAAATAAACCTTTAATAATTTGCTGGACGTCAAAAAGCCCAAAGGGTTAAACACCTTGGGCCTTATTCAATTGAGATTTTTCCAATTGAATAAGGCTCTATTTATGCACAGAGCATATTTTTTTACAGAAGTTTTTAGTTAGTGAACTTCTATACAAAAGCAAGGTCTTCAATAACTAAAAACTTCTGTAAAAAAAAAATGCTCTGTTTCCTTTATAGAGCCCTATTCAATTGGCCAAATCGCAATTGAATGAGGCCCCATGGGTTTAACATGAATTTTTTAATCGTTGCATTTTTCACAACATTTTAAATGTACAAATAAAGATTGAATTTTTAAAATTAGTATGTGGCAATAATAATTAAAATATAGGCTGCATAAAAGGTGTTTCTGTACAACCTTGGTTGGTTGCTCAAGGATTCCTAAATAGGATACACAGTACAATATTTTGGTACGCTTCAATTGGAAGAAATGTAATTTAAATGGAAGTGTCCCAAGTAAGTCTACCTCTATTAAAAGTATATTATATATAGGATGAATACGACACAACTGCACATAATACAGTGCAATACTATATAGTTACATAGTATTTGAGGTTGAATAAACTGTTAGTCCATCAAGTTCAACCTTTTTAGATCTCTTCTGATCCTTTTAAAATGTGGATTATTTGTTAATAATTGTTAATTGATCCAGAGGAAGGCAAACAGAAAGAAAAAAAAATATTAAAACTTTGCCAATTGTCTCATTGGGGGAACAAAAGGAAAATTCCTTCCTGACCCCAGACACTGGCAATCAAATTTCCCCCTGGATCAATATTCCTTCCCTAGTTATCTAAACCTTAAAAGCCCTCTTTATTCAAAAATATAAATAACCCCTTTTTAAAGTTATCTATTGAATTTGCTGTCACCACCTCGTTTGGTAGAGAATTCCACAGTTTAACCACCCTAACTGTGAAGAACTCTTTTCTTTCTTTAAGGTGAAATCTTTTTTCCTCTAACATCAAGGGGTGTCCTCTTGTCCGTTGAAAATCTCTTGGCGCAAAAAGCTCTCTTGACAAAGCCTTATATTGACCCTGGATATATTTAAATAAGGTAATGATATCCCCTCGTAGACGCCTTTTTTCTAGGGAAAATACGTTTTAATTTGGTTAGCCTTTCTTCATAACTTAGCCCCTCCATTCCCCATATTAGTTTTGTTGCCCTTCTCTGTAACTTTTCCAGCTCTAAAATGTCATTTTTATGGAATGGTGCCCAAAATTGTACTCCATATTCCAAATGAGGACGTACTTGGGATTTGTATAGTGGTAGAATTATATTTGCTTCCCTTACTTCTATAATCTACTTACTACACGCTAATATTTTACTTGCCTTTGCAGCTGCTGCTTGGCATTGAGCACTGTTACCTAGGTTGTTGTCCACAAGCACTCCAAAATCCCTTTCAATATCAGATAACCCTAGATTTGCTTCATTAAGAATATAAATTGCATGGCTATTTTTCCTTCCCAAATGCATGACCTTACATTTATTTGTATTAAATCTTATCTGCCAGTTAGCCGCCCATTTCTCTAATTTATGCAAATCCCTTTGTAGGTAAAGTACATCCTTATCTGATTTAATTACCTTGCACAACTTAGCGTCATCAGCAAAAATGAGGACAATACTTTCCAATCCTACTTCTAAGTCATTAATAAATATTTTAAAAACTTGAAGACCTAATACTGGGGAGGAACCCCACGTACCACATTAGTCCAATTGGAGTATGTTCCATTTACAACAACCCTTTGCTTCCTATCTTTAAGCCAGCTCTCAATCCATGAGCAGATATTTACTGCAATTCCTGTATCCCTTAGTTTGCTCAATAGTCTCCCATGTGGCACTGTATCAAAAGCATTTGCAAAATCCAAATAGACTACATCCACTAAGTTTCCCTGATCCAATTTCCTACTTATCTCTTCATAGAAACTTATTAGATTGGTCTGACATGACCTATCTTTCATAAATCTGTGTTGACTCCTACTTATAATCTTGTTCAAATAGACATATTCTTTATACTGTCTCTTATTAGCCCTTCTAAAGCTTACCCAACTACCGATGTGAGGCTTACAGGTCTATAATCCCCTGGATTTGTTCTTGCTCTCTTCTTTAGCAGTGCCTGCTCAAAAAAAGCAACCTTCCCAACCCTGCTAGGACAATTCAATGCCCCAGAATTTAAAGGACTACTGATGCCAGATGTTTTAGTTCCATCAGAATTCTACTTCATTACATGTGTCCATATCACAATGACTAAATTACTAAAGTAGCCAGCAAGAGTTACGGCTATTTAATTGGCCTTCTCTAGCTCCCCGCAATCTATTTGCAAGCTACAGGCTGAAAATTGTCAAAACCTTAACTCCAAACCATCACCAAGGCTTTAATATTTCAAGCCCGCAAAAGTTACAATTGCTAAAAACCCAAATAGCTATTTAATTGCTACAATTCCCCAAGGACGCAATTGCAGTCAAGTGTTGCTGCTAGATGCATAAAGCATTTAAAGACACACTACTTGATTAAATTGCAAGACTAAAACATGAAACTGCCTGTCATATTAACCTTCACTCACAGAGACTCTAATGTGGACCCTAAACATAAAAATATATTCTTATATACATCTCACTCATCAGATCTAGATTGGAAAAAGAAATAGTGGCCAAATTACACTGCCACGTGACATATATCAAGTACCAGGGGAACATACACCACACTAATCAACTCATACTCATCAAGAAGGGCAGCAAACACACATGATGGCTGTGCAGAGGCCTCTGAAGCAACAGCAAACTCACCTCCATCAGGGTCAATCTCCGCTACGCCCATCCTGGAAAGTCCCATTGCTGGTGGCGATGTGCCAAGATGTATACCCATTATCTTTTGGTAAAATCCCATCAAGTGTTTTGATATCAATCAATTCACATTACCACCTGTCATATTGTTATCAGCCATTCAGGGGAATGTTGACACTCCACTGTATCACAAATTGGACCTCTCATGCTTATTAAGCCTATATAATTTTATGATATTATATTATTATTATTATATATTATTATTATTATTATTATTATTATTATTATATGTGTTAATCTATTGCACAGTAACTAGGGCTCATGAGTTTACTGATATTGGAATGTGACAAAAATGGGAAGTTTGTGGCTAAAAACACACTGACACTGATATTGAGGAGAGGATCACATGCTTCATGAGTGCATGTATTAATGCTGGTTTTCATTAGCATGCCATTGTGAGACTTTGCAAGTCCACCGCCATAGCGGTATTAGCCTACATTAAAGCTAACAACAATCATGTCTTAGAAATCTGGATATATGATAGCTTTATTATTGTGGGAGCTACATGTTAAAGGGGGAGTTGTAATTGAAGGAATGTCTCAGAGGCTCTGGGAATATCTTACAATTACTTTTTCGGACAATGCCTGCAGATTCAGAAGATGCCTTCATGGACCTGAATTGTGCCTAAAACAAAAAAAGAAAACAATAACCTGCAAAATAAGGCCTTAAAAAGATAGGGACTACAGCATCTCTTATCAACAGCATTCCTCAGTGACCATAAATCTGTGCATGGGTCAAAATCCAAGACTCTGCAGCCAGGCTAGATTAGGTTAACATTTGGACTAATAGATTGACACTAAGGAGTGCTGTTGAGAAGGCACAAACATCCTCCTCTGCCTTGCATCAGGGCCACGGTGTCCCTGGTAGTGGTGGTGGTGGTTGTGGGGGGGGGGGGGGGTAGGGGGAGGCATCCACTCAGGAGGCAGTAGTGGTTTTGGTGGACGTGGAGCTGCGGATATGCAAGGGAGGCCTCAAAGGTGGAGGTGGCGGGGCTGGGGACCAGAGCTCTGTGCATGGCATCTACGTTCACTTGCAGAAATTGTGCTCTGGTCCTCCCCCATTCTGAGCAGTCTGGCAAGCTAAGATTCTGTTATTAGGTGGTGTCTCCTCTCATCTCTATTTCGACTGGCCAGGCTGCTCATGATCTCTGCGTGATTGGCGGAGATGCTGGCCTGGACACCCTGGAGGTACTCCAGTACCTGATGCATGATGGCCAGCATCTCCCCTGAGCAGCCTGGCTTGGTGGGCCCAGGGGTCCCTGCTGGGGGCCATTGCTGGATGAGGAGATGGTGGTGGACTAGTGGGGAGGGACTGTGGCCTGGCTGGAGCCTGGCTCCACTGGGGTGGTGGTAGGCCTGGTGGTGGGGTTGGGAGCCAGGATGAAGGAAGAGAACCATCTACTTTTGCTTGTAGTTAGGGGCCCTTTGTCCTCCCCCAATCTCTTGCCCTCCTGACTGTGGATGGGGATCCTGCTCTCCCTCGTCTGACCCTGAGGCCTGTCCTTCCACCACACTACCACCTAGGATCAGTCCCTTCCCCCTCTAACCCTGATGTTGATGTGTCTATGAGTTTCATTATCTTCATTCCATTCATTTTTAAAAATGCTGTAAATATTTTATATTATAATAAATTGTACAGATGATTCAAATATTCTATTTTTAGCCCATAAAAACTTTTTGAAAAGTACATGTCAGGATTTTCATTGCTTTAGATACCTTTGCTGCTGCTTTATAAAAGGAAAAAATATTATGAAATTTAACGAACAAAATAAAGAAAGAATACTTTAGTTTCTGTAATTCAGTTTTATGCCTTCAAATACATCTTTTCATATTTTTAAATAAAAATCTAATTTGATAAAATAAATCTCTAATAACAGTTTATATAATTAGCTATAAGTTATATTTTACTGTGACTTAAAAATATTTAAGTCCATTCATTTATTTGACTGTATCAATAACTATTACTCTGAAGCCTATCCTTTAGCCAGTTCCCTACCATTTTAGTCACCTTCATTCCTTTGAATTTTTCCTAATTTTTTGTAAGACCCATTTCATTTGGGGTAAAAACATGTAACAAACTAACATTAGCAGCTATACAAGACAGGATATAGAAGATTGTTAAGATTTTGCTGACTGTTATTGTGTCTGCTTGAGAGGGAAGGTTAACCTACGGAGGCTTACACTTGAGAACACAACTCTATGGAAGAGTGCTATTTAGATATCAATTTTGAACAGTATTTAATAGGTATCTTACTTGAATCTACAGTTTCTAATCCTTTTACGAGCAAATACAAATTTTATATCATCATTAAAGGGATATGGAAAGTTTCTGGATTTTACTAACTATGGATATTTTTTTTTGTTTTATTAAGAAGCCCTTAAAAGCTCTGCTTTTATTACCAAAAATCAAAAAAACAATCCCTGTATGGGTCTACCCTCTGTAGCATGTTGCAGCATGTTTTCTGAGACATGGTCCCTCATAGGCTAGGACACTACTCCGTGCATTCAATTCTACAGAGTCTATACCTGCATACCCTGCATTGAGCATACCCACACAGGGACTATTTAATTTTAGACAGTAAAAACAGAGCTTTTCAGCACTTCTTAATTAAACAAAAAATAATATACATATTTAGTAAAATCTAGAAACCTTCCATATTCCTTTAATAATGATAGAACATTTCTAATAAAAAGTCCTTCAAAGTAAAAAAAGTACATATTTCTAATAAATATGTAGTAAAACCCAGAAACCTTCCAAATGTCTTAAAAACAAAATGTAATGCAATGGTTAAAATTTAAGACTGTAATTATTTATTTTAAAATCTGTAAACATATGTTCCCCCTTATTATGCCAATTTCTTCAAAAGAGAATAATATAGGCATAACCCATGTGGTCCTTAAATATCATTTTCACAATATGGGGGTATTTACTAAGAATCTCAAATGCATCTCACATAATCTTCTGATTTACTATACAAAGAAATGTCAACTAGATTAGTCTGACATAATCTCCCTGTACAAAATGCATGCTGCCTATATGGTATACATTAAAATTATAGATAATGACAAATATTTAATCAAATAAATGTATCTTTTTTAAATGCATATTCTTACAGTAAATTAGTATTTCATTTTATAATTTTTAATGGCAAATCCCAAAGCACAAGGCACCTATATTGTTAGAAAGTGATATTTCTTATTTTAAAATGTGTACAAAAATATCCACTACAAGGGTATGATGATGTTTTGGCACACAACCTAACTTTTTCTTGTAACAAATGTTACATTTATTATTTTCTTTGTCAGCTACATATAACTATAAGTGACGTTCACAATGGACCAGCAATAAAATATGTCTTACAAGTAGTTCCATGATTATGCCAATACACATGCTGTTATGGAAATGTGTTGTAATCTATTGTTGTAGGTAGGTGTTTTATAGTTTATATATCAGTGCTGCTTGATTATAGAGACATATGACTATGGTTTTATTATATTAGTGTCATATAATCATGCCTACATTATAAAAGTCCCTATCTTGAATTACAGTTTGAGTCTACCAATTAAATATTAGTTGTTTTAAGTATTCACCATGATAAAAATAATTATATGATTTTTGACTCCTTAAAATGCAATAATAAATCTAATTTTCAGTGCACATGTAATTGTAGATTCTCAAGCCATTTTAACATGTGATATAAAATATAACTTTTCTTCAGTATAGAACAGGTTCTATGTTAAATTTCCTATAAAAATTTAACAAATAAAACCCTAATACAAATTGCCAATTTATAAATAATAATATGGGTTAATATACAAATTAAAATGTGGAAGTGATCTAAAAAGGCCACTATTCAACATATTATTAAAGAATATTGGGCAACATAAACATTTTATTAGCACAATAATTATATTTATGAAATATGTATTTTAAATATGTTCTAAATAATTTGTTAGACGAGCTTCTACCCAACTTACTGTTTTCAGATCCTGTAGTTTAACTTGGCCTGACCAACACTACTTTCAAAGGTTATTATACAACAATTGTCTTTGCGCCGACAAAGTTTGAGTATAGTGAACTCGATTATAGCAGCTGGGTCCAATCCTATTCTTTCATTCAACAAATGGTGTAATGGAATGTGACTTTTTTTTTTACTTTTAAACCCAAGTAACAAATAAAGTATGACTACTAAATTGAAGAAAAAAGTGAATAAAAAATAAGTGCAAAGATTTCAGTGATAGACGCATTAATTTAGATTACTTAAGGCAGCATTTTTGGATATCCTATGTTTGAAAATTGCCATTACGTCACATGAGGTTTAGTTAACCTACTCCAATGTTAGAAAAAAAATGTTTTTCTCTAAGGTAGAAGTTTCCAAAGTGTGCTTTTAGATGTTCTGCTGAACAACTAGAATCACACAACATTTTGTAACTCATAAAATGTAAACAAAATGTAGAGAAGTTCCTGGTTTATAGATGGCATCTATAAGTGCATATGTACTCCAATAAAGCACAAAACTTTACAGATGTTAAAAAATAATAGAAAAATAATTAATTGGAGATTTTTAGTGAACACAAATGAAAGCAAGCCTTTTGTAAACTAAAAATCCTATCTGTTTTCAAGGGAGAAATGTAATATGTTGAAAGAAGTATTGTCTAATTTAAGTGGGAGGTGGCAGATAGAGGAAACAAAAATAAGTTAAAAAAATATGAATAAATAAATAAGAAACAAAATACAAAATAACACACATCAAAGTTATGAATATGTTAATGTAAAATGCAATATTAATTGTCATAATAATAATAAAAAAGATATATATTGGCAAACTTTTATCACCTTTTGTTTGTTCCTTGTTTAATCTCATGTATCTACATAAAACCTGTAATGTACTTGCATCTGCTATCTTTTTCTTGTACATAATAATTCATAATCATTACTTGAACTATTTACTAAATGAAAACAAATTATACAGATTTACAGCCTTATTAAATTACGATTCGGCCAATTGAATAGGGCTCTATATAAGCACAGAACATATTTATTTTACAGCAGTTTTTAGTTTGTGAACTTCGATCCAAAAGCAAGGTCTTCACGAACTAAAAACTTCTGTAAAAAAATATGCTATGTGCTTATATAAAGCCCTATTCAATTGGCCGAATTGCAATTTAATAAGGCTGGTTTTCTGTGCAAAGATAGTTGTACAGATTAGCAGTGGGGAGCAGTGCTTACCTTTAGTTCATTGAATGGATATGGATTTGTTAATATTCCATTATTGCATGTCAGTAACTGACAAAACCAAGCGATAGACAGTAAAACTAAGAGTGACAGAGTTATATAAATTCATCAAGTAAATGATTAATAGTAGATCAAGGAACTAAGTAAGATGTGGTACCGTGTTAACCATAGAACACCAGAAAACAATTTTAGTGGCTAACTGAGTAGGACTGAATTCAAATTTACAAGGTTACTGTAATGCCTTTATCAAAGCAATTTCTCAAATTAAACCTGGAATTGCTGCAGAATATATAGGCAAGCTGAATGTAACTCGTTCGGAAGATAATACTACTTAACAACTATCGTCCCCATTTAATTCCAAGACCGTAATTACCTTTATACAGGCCATATGTTTGCGGGTTAGAAATTTGATACAGTTAAACATGTTTTTAATTGACTCAAGACCACACGTACAGACCTGAAGGCTAATCCTGTAAACCCTTTCTGCGGCCACAAGCTGTTTGTGGGCTAGAATCAAGGGTGTAGGAACCCAAAAAAATCTTGGGGGGATACAGTATATACACATTATATAGATACTAGCTACTTGCCCGTCAAAAATGATTGGAATAAAATGTTAAACCTGGCAATGCTGTTTGCCCCCTTTGTGTCTCTTCCCCCTCCCCTGTATCACTTTCCCCACTCTCCCTCCCCTGTGTCACTTTCCCCTCCCCTGTGTCTCTTTCCCCCCTCTCCCTCCCTTGCATCTCTTCCACCCTCCCCTGGCTCGCTTTCCCACTCCCTCCCCTGTGTCTCTTTTCACCCCTCTCCTCCCACCATGCCTCCAACACTGCCACTTGATGTCCCTCTGCCCCCCAGGGGGTTGCCTCCACCCCAAAACCACCACTAGCATGAAGACGGCGGCTGGCCGCTGACTATGTGGGCCCTGCGGCGGAGGAAGACATAGGGGCTGCGGACATGTTTGTGCCTTCTCAACAGCACTCCTCAGTGACAATCGACTGGTCACAATGTAAACCTAATCTAGCCTGACTACAGAGTCTTGGATTTTGGCCTATGTAATGGTGATATCTTGTATGCAGATGGCTATCTCCCATCCCATGGTCCATTATTCCTCCTTTCTGTGGACACGTAGGGTTCTGTTTAACATGTCACTAATTGATGGTCACTGAGGAATGCTGCTGAGAAGTGATGCAGCACTCCTTAGGATTTTTCAGGCCTTTATTTGTATATTTATTTTTTTCTCTTTTTTTGTTTTAGGTACAATTCAGGTCCATGAAGACATATTCTGCATCTGCAAGCACTGTGGAGGAAATGTATGAGGGGTAAGGTTTTCCTGGTGCCTCTCAGGTAGTCATTCCTGCCCCTCTCAACATGTAGCTCCCACAATCTTAAAGCAATCATATAGCCAAATATCTCAGACATGCTTGTTGTTAGCTTAAATGTATACTAATACCGATATGGCGGTAGACCTGCAAAGTCTAACAATGGCATGTTTATGACAGCCATCATTGATATATACACTAGTGAACCATGTGATCCTGACCTCAATATCAGTCTGAGAACAGATCCTTGGGTCTGATGTAAGTAACAGTGAATCTGGCTGCTGACCTTTGTGTCTTCTCTGTATTAATGGGTATTTTCCCATATTTCTGAATATCTAGAGACCTAGCTAATAGTTAGTAATGCTCGCAGACTGGATCAGGTGAGTTGGTATGTTGTTACAGTTAAAATATTTAAAACTGTGCTGTACATGTATGTTGATTATTTTTTTTATCCTCAACTGTCTTTTTTTAGTTGACCACTTTTTTCAGATTTTTGTTTTTCTCACCATACTCTATGTGTGAAACTGGATTGGATTACACAGTCCAGAGGTTGAATCATCTATTTCATTGAGCAGATCTAGACAAGTTGTAAGTGCTATGCACATTAATGGTTTCTTTAATTAAATGGAGTGATTTTGTGATGATCTTTTTTTTTATCAGATTCTGGTTCCAGTGGTATAGTGACCACATGTGACCCTGGTAGGTGCTATGCATCATGCCTATTCTAGACTATGACATTACCCCCTGTAGGTATCCCCTTTTTCACAATAATAGCCTCTTGCTCTCCCGGGATCCACCCACACTACACCCATGATAATAATGCACAGTCCTGTCTATTTCTGATTGTGGTCTGTGTAAAATAAAGCTTTGTTATACCATTCTAACCATGTCAGTGTGTTTTCAATGGTTGTAGTTATAGGACGTCCACATGAATTACATTAGTGTCTCATTCCTATATATGTGAACTAATGAGACCTAGTTACCATGCAATAGATCAATACATATAAAAATAATAATATTCATATTAGCATTAGATATCACAAATATAGTTGTCGTAATTGCGAGTTTGTTGGTAACGCTATGTTAAAAGTTACGGGTTACGCATGAGCAAATGAGCAATGAGGCTCATTGCGAGGCCCGAAAGTTACGGGTTTTATGGGGGCTGCCATGAGCGACGAAGGGCTGGTTGGCTTGAGGTGGGAGAGGCTCCAAATGGCTTACAAGTTACAGGCTTAAAAAAAAATTACGGATTTAACGGTCACTATTTTTTTCAAGCCCGTAACTCGGAAGCCATCGGAAGACCGCCAAAAGACGGCAATTATTAAAAAATTAACTTACAACCTCATGCACAGCACAGGGGGAAAGGAAGGGAGCCTGTAAGTGAGGTTGCAAGCTGAGGCCCAAAAGTTGTGGGTTGGCCAATGCCTGCAATGAGCACCAAAGGCTCTCTTCACTAGGCCCGTAAAGTAGAGCGGGGAGAGGCTCACAATGCATACTCGTTGCTGTGCATGAAAGTTGTGGGTTGGCTAAGTCCAGCATTGTGGGGCTCACGATGAGCGCCCATAAAGTAGAGCGGGGGAGAGGCTTGCAATGAGCACCGAAGGCATTGTAAGGCGAACTTCATTGCCAGGCTTCCAATTTAATTGCTGTTATATTTGAGTCGCTAATCATATAATACTATATATCATCATATATATTAATAAAAAAGCGTTAATACACATGCCAAGTCCAATTAGTGATACTGTGGAGTATGAACATTCCCCGGAGGGCCTGATATGACAGGTGATACTGGAGTGGGTTGCCAGTTCCTTCCCTGGTGGACTGTGATTTGTCTGACCTCTCTGCTATGACGTGCCCACCTAGAGTGGCCCTGCATGGTATAGCTTACAGCTTCATTGCAGTACACAAGCCCCTTCACCACCACCACTTAGCAATGCTGAAGGGACCAGGGGAACATACACAACACTAATCTACTCTATACCATCAGGAGGGGCCGCAAAAATACATGGAGGCTTTGCAGAGGCACATCATCTTCATCAGGTGTAATCTCCACTATGCCCATCCTGGTAAGTCCCAATGCCGGTGGCCATGTGCCAACATTTATAGCCATTCCCATTTTGTGACCTCCTATTATGTTCTGCTATTCATTAATTTACATTAGTATGTATTGCTAAGTGGTGGTGGTGAAGGGGCTTTTTGCCTGAATGAATGAAGCTTTGAGCTATACCATGTACGGCCAGTGTAAGTGTATAAGAGATAGCCAAGAGGTCAGACAAATCACAGTACACTAGAGAAGGAACTGGGAATCCACTCCAGTATCTTTGGCATGCAAACCTTGTGGAACAGCACAGGCAGAGACCTAGCTAAATGTGCTGCAGTCCATAGGGTCACAGAGAGTCAGACACGACTGAAGGACTGAACAACAAATAATGAAATGTATCCCTGGTACTTGATATATGTGATGTGGCGGTATCATGTGTCCATTATTTGTTCTTCAGATCAATAATAAAAAGGTATAGTGGTACTCACAGTCCGTATTTAGTCAATAAGAACTCAGAAGCCAAAGGCACAAGAGGTGAGGAGGATAGGGAGAGGGAGGTGAGTTGTCGGTATTTAGTCCAATAATTATAGAGCATGGATAAATCCAAACAATTTCAGGATGTACCCTGGAATAAACACCTTTAAGAGATGCAGGCAGTAAAAGGTACTGGTGGAGTAGTACTGATAGTCTGTACATAATCTCAGTCTGATATCTCAATCAGTAGAATGTAGGATCAAAGCAGCGTCTTCTGTAGAAACACTAGTGTACTAGTGTACTCTCAGTATGAAAAACAGAAGGATATAGGGGGAAGAAGTGCAGAAAGATCCCAATAGTGTAATTCAATATATATTTTTATGGAGGTAAAAGCACTTACATGTAGGATCCTAAAAAAAAATGAGATATGCTAACAATGTTTGGTGGTAGACCTGCAGACGCAAAGGAGGATACTTATAGTCACCTCCTAAATACAGTTGGTCTAAGGAGTATTTCTAATTTCACCTCAGAGAGTTGTCTATTGGTGAGACCGCTGGTGTACTCCAAACTACCTCAGATTTTTCATTATACAATAAGGGTTCTGATAGGTAACCATCGTCTAATTTGCTTACGATTTAAGGGCTGTTAGTCTCTAATAGTGTAGCGTTTTCAAGATCTGTAATTCCTAAGTCTGATGGTAAAATGAGTCTAAATGCTATTCAAAATGTCTCTATTTCTATATCTAGAGAGTGTGCATCTCTCACCACACTGACGGGGATCCCAGAGTGCAACAAATGATATATAAATGAATATTGTTTGGGGTGTGGCTAACCCTTTAATAGTGAATGCATTAAAGCATCTGTTGTAGGTCATGTGTGTTTCCTGATTTGTATGGACCTCTTGTGTACTGGGGTCTATGTTACACTTGAGGTTGAAATGTGTTATGCGGAGGTATACTGACTCAAACATATATTAAATATTGTATTTTTAAATTAAAATTTGTGCCTATGGGACTGTTAGGTGTTAATTTCTAATGCACTTACATGTTTTTTTAGTACTTTTAATGGCTTTTGCATGCCTCAGAAAAGCTTTTAAAAGCATTTGTGGCAGCTCTCTTCTTTCATTCAAATAATGTTCTTGTGCCTTCTGTCAGTGAATGGGAGAATGAAGGCCATTTCAGATACCTCAAAGATCATGAGGTTGACGTATATGATACACCCTGTACCTTTTAATTATGGGTAACATTATAAAGGATCACTTTCCTAAATTAGAGAGCAATGCTGAAATTATATTCTATTATTACATTCTGCACATTTATTGATCTATATAAAGCCAGATTTTGGCAAAACTTATTTGAATTTTAACTCCCTTTTTAAAAATAAGATCTTGTTAACTAAATGTCCAATTACAAAAAAAACACATTTATTACCACATGCAAAGCAATTCATAAGAAAATATATTATAAAAGACAAATCATCTTGTTTGAAGAGCATGAAATTTCCTTGTCAAGATTTCAAGATGGTGAAATCACAGTAATACAGACTAGCACTGGTGTCATGGCATAGTTGTATATGCTTCAGCAGACTTATCCCTTGATAGACACTTGTGACCCGTACATCTGTAACATCTCTGATAAGCTGTCCAATGGTCCAGCATAGTTAAATTATATTTTTCCAAAACTTTATATCATATAATATTTTGAATGACTATTTCTTGTCAAATACCTGTTCTGAATTTTAAACATAAACTCTGCTATAATGCAGAAGAGATGTCTCAGAGGCAGAGGTGACTGTTCAGTTCTTATTGCTGCTTGACCTCTGCAGCCTTTGAAACAGTGGACTGATGGAGTACTTGGGACTCCATGTTACAGTACATTTCTCTGTATCTGTTTCACAGAAATGTCCCAGTTACTCATTATTTTCCTGCTGAGTACAGGTGAAGCATTCACTTCCTCAGTGATTCTAAATGTCTGACCTGGAAATCCTGGCAATCCTCCAGGGCTTACACTGCTATCACTACTATGTTGATGATATACAAAGCTCTAAAACGGCAGCAACTACACACACCCATGCACTTGTATCAGCAAATGGATCTCATTGAAATGTACCAATAGTCCACGTAGCATCATTTGGTGCCAAGATTTCCCTGCTTATATCTAAACCCCGCTATAGCTCGGTTCTTTGGCTGCTGATCCCTGTTTAACACCACTATAACACTTTTTATTTTTCTTGTGTGACCCCATGTAATGCTCAGAACCACATCAAAATATTAAAAGAGACACAGTAACAAACAGGAGAAAGGAATTGTAGAAAAGTGCGAGCCTGGAAGACCAGAAAGCCCCAGAAAGACACCAAATCCTGCCTCAACCATTCAGAGACAATATACAGAATATTTGTCATGTTCCCTCATTTCTCATAATGTGGCTGTTAATTGTCCAATAAAATCTATAGTAATTGTATTGTTTTTGTACTGTATTACAGAACATGAGTGAGAGCAAAGAAGATCAGCCCAAATCAAAGTGCCAAAGCATTCCTCTGTTTGTGAAAATGTAAATGTTGAACCGCTTGGAAAAAAGAGAACACCAATTGGACATTAGATCAGATTTAAAATTTCCAACCTCCACCATCTGCACCATCTTTAAAAATAAGAAGTCTTCAGCAACCACCAGCACGACATTTTCTGTCAAGAAGATTACAAATCCAGAAGCAAGTAAAATTCCACTCAACCAGGCCATAATCATGGAGAAGGCAAGAAGCATCATATCCAGATGT
Source organism: Discoglossus pictus (assembly GCA_027410445.1). Classification (NCBI taxonomy): domain Eukaryota; kingdom Metazoa; phylum Chordata; class Amphibia; order Anura; family Alytidae; genus Discoglossus; species Discoglossus pictus. The sequence goes on from JAPZIH010001030.1 coordinate 59,298, forward strand.
GACTGAAAGCTTTTCAGCCAGCAGAAGCTGGTTTAACCACTTTAAGAAAAACACTGTCTAACCCTTCTTCTGGGTGGGAACACCAGTGGCGATTTCAAGATCAAGCCATCGCTGTTGTCCCATTCAAAAACACCTAGAGCCATGAAAGGGATTTCAAAATCCACATGCCAGTCATTTGGCAATTCACAATGGATATCTTAAAAAAACGGATTCAGCTAACATTTCTGTTCATCCGTGCAGTTCTACTGCAGGCATAAAGAAATTAAGGAGAAAGGGTCTGAGGTTGATTGCTGTATCCCAGTGGAAGTAGTTTTATAATAGATCAGGGGGTAATTTTTCCTACAATGGATCAGGGGGTCATTGCGACCTTCAAGGCCTTTTATCTTCGCCACACATTCTGCCAGTTCATTGAAAAACCAGTCAGCAAGATCAATAAAATCTACGGCATACTATCATGCAGACCATAACTAGTTGAACTTGAAAGGAATTAATATAGAAATGTCTGAAAGGAGTGTGGAGGAAGATATGGCCAGAGATGTGTGCAGATGTGGAACCAAAACAGGCCATCATTGATGACATTGTAGACCTGCTCAATACGGTGGGTGTGGGATGTGCAGATGCCTAGAATATTGAGGAGATGATGGCAACAAAGGTCATTCAGGAAGCCCAGGAAAAATGTGACTCTAACACTAAGGAATGAAAACAACTTTCCACCAAGTTCCTCACCAAAAGTTTGCAGTCCATTCGTGGCATTCTGGGTGAAATTGTGGCCAATGATCCAGACAGTGGCAGGTGCAGAAATGTGAGAAGCAGAGTTCTTGGTGCAATGTCTTGCTACCAGTATCTGCCGGATGGGTGTAGAAAGTAAAGACAGATATCAAAAAAACCTAGCATGGAGAATGACGCTGAAGCTTCTACATCTTCCATTTAAAGTGAACTGTTTAGTTAATTTTTGCTGTTTCTTTAAATTGTATTTAAAAAAAGGTTCAGTTTGTGTTGTTGTTATGTTTGCAGTTCTTAAAAATGAATATCAAGCCAAAAATGTTAAAATATCAATGGCTTTTGTGCATTTTCTTCCATGAGTATCCCTATCGACCCTATGCTTAAATTAGCCTGTTTAGCGTTGTTTCACTTCTATTGCCCAGAACCTATTTATGGCATAAAATAGGGTATTGCTGTACTTGCATTAAGAGCTTTTAAAGAACCTCTGAACTGTGAATTTTTTTTTACATTGTATTAAAAGTAATGTTTTCCATCTTTTGTATACACATTTTATTGACATATATGAAATATTGTGTTCTACTTCCGTGCTAGTGGGATGCCTCACAAAACCATCTAACTGTAGAGAAGATCCTAATGTCATGTTGTGGAGGCTGCCTAGCTGTATGGATGGCACAATTCACAAATTACATATTCTAGGCATATAATGTTGCAAGCACCAACTAAACAAGAAAAAAAAAAGTGGAGAATATGAGAGGCCAAATGAAAGCCCTGATGTACTGCAATATGTGTGGCAAGTAAATGTTTAAAATATGTTACTACATTTTACATAAAAAGTATTGATTTAATGTAAAATTCTTTGTCGAGAGTTCAGTGATTCTTTAATACAACACTTAGTCTAGAAATACATATCCATAAAATCAACCTAGAGATAGCTATTTTGTTCTGTTGGGACATAGTAAGGTGAAAAGCATTTTAACCATGTTTTACACTTACAGGGAAATAACGAAGCTTCCAAGTATGATGTTATTTAAAGATATTTTCTAAATTAAAAGTTACTATAAGAAGCATTGTTAATAACTTCCTAGACGGCACATGCTCAGTTTGATTCTAGCAAGTGTGTTTGAGCTGAGAACAATGTCCAATATTATTAGTGACCATCCTTTTATTGAACGTGAGTAATTAGGCAACCATTACACTGTACTTGAAGAAATCTGAACTTTTGGAATAAACCTTGGAGGAGACACTTAAATATCTGTTTGGTTCTATATAATACTATAAATAATTTCTTTATTAAAATTTGTTAAGTGTTATTACCAAAAAGGTGTGATAAAGGTGTGATAAATAGCATTTGTACAACTTTGAGAAAAAAGACACCTTCTTATCAGCAATTAACTACTCATTAGAGATATATTCAATAAATGCAGATATGTAAAAATGATACCATTTTTATTGAGACATCATGTTAAAACAGAAAAATACGGTGTATATAAAAAGTATAAAAAACAAAAGCAAAACATCTACGTCCACCTCTTGTAATATATTTATATTAATAATAAATCTGGCTTTAAATGCTTGACATAGTATCTCTCAGGAAATTAATTATACATGTGCCTTACCAAATACATTCCTAAGATATATGAGACATAGTTATACAGCTTCTAATTCATAAATATGTCTTTAATATGCTTCTTTAATAGGCGCTCATTGCAGGCCATGCGATGAGCACCCCAGGCTCTCAAGACTTTGAAAAAGGCTGGCAATAAGCACCAAAGTCGCTCATTGCCAGGCCCACAATGAGCGCCCCGGAAGGCCATAGGCCTTGGGTGCTTACCGCGAGGCCCTCAAGACTTGGAAAAAGGATGTCAATGAGCAAAGAAGGCGATCATTGCCAGGCCCATGATCGTGAGGCCTGCAAAACTTGGAGACAGGCTCACAATAAGCGCCGAAGGCCATAGGCTTTTGCTGCTCATCGCGAGGCATTCAAGACTGTTAAAAAATTACGGCTTTAACGACCGCCATTTTTTTCAAATCGGTAACGCTGAAGACATCGGAAGATCGCCAAAAGACGCTTATTAATTAAAAAAGTAACTTACAACTCTATTATATAGATCTCTTTTAGATTCAATAGCTCTATAGTATTCCTATACAGCCATACCATGATAACTGTTGGAATTCCTTGGATCAGACTTATTTCATTTAATTGAATGTCCATTAGGCTAAATATTATATTTTCTTCTATACTTAACCTTTATTATTTAGATCTCTTCTAAATTATATTCCTCTGTGGTATTCATAAACCATGGTACAATAACTATTGGAATTCCCTAGGGCAGGCTGATTTTATTAAGTTACATATCCATATTAGAAAAGACCTTCATGTAAAGGCTATAAGAATATCGTGAATTTAACGTTCTCATTGAGACCAGTATTCAAAATGGAAATTCAGCTGGTTTCTGCCCTTCTGTTCTTGTTTCATGTCTCCTTTTCTTATCCCTAAGGTGATCATTTGTAGTATGCAGCATTTAACCAAGGGTTGAAAATGGTGTTTCAAAAGAAAATGCTTTGCCACTGAGTTCAGAGTTTTGTTCTTCTCTAAATCTTTTATTCTAATCTTTTAAGCTTATATTCCCCAGGTGTTCTCCTAGCCTACGTCTTATTTCTCTTGTAGTGATGCCAATGTATTTAAAATAGCAGGGACACTGGTACAGTTGAAGAAACCTCTAATTTTTATTGATCATCTATTTGCAAACATTGCAATGGCCACAGCCAAAAGTACCCTCTGGTAGGGAACCTATAGATCTATTCTTTCTTCGGAAATGGCTATTGACCAATTGATCACGTAGTGTTTTAGATATCCTCCATCCAATCTCTATTGTGTCCCCTATAAATGTTTTAAGAACTTCATCAGTTCTAAGAACATATGTAGGGTTATTAATAATTTGGGAAATTTCTTGACACTGTTGATTAAAGGTTCCTAGGAACTTTATCGTTTGTGAATTTCTTGATCTTTTCTTAGGAACCAACAGTTCTTCCCTGGGAGTATGAAGAACCCGATGGTATGCTCTTTTTAGGATGTTGTGGCTGTAGCCTCTTTGACATAATCTGTCAATCAACTCCTTAGATTTTTCTTTTAAAGTATCCACTTCTGAACAGCTTCTATGTATTCAGAGAAATTCCCCCATTCATATTGCTTTCTTGGTAGCCGGGGAATGCAAACTGTAGTAATGTAAGGTACTATTGGTGGCAGCTGGCTTTCGGAAGATGTCAGTCTTCAACATCCCCATAGCATATTTGGTAATTGTTAGAACTAAAAAATCAATAATTTGCTGATCAATGTGATAGGCAAGTTTCTGAATTAAATCATTATTATTTAGAGGTGAAGTCCAGAAGAAAATATAATATTTAACGTAATGAATATTTAATTCAATGAAATAAGTCTGAACCAAGGAATTCCAACAGTTACCATGGTATGGTGGTATAGGAATACTATAGAGCTATTGAATCTCGAAGAGATCTAGGTAATAGAGGCTTAGTGCAGGAGAAAATGTAATGATAAAATGTGATAACATGAGAGGATATAACTGTGAGAAAAATACTCTGCCAAAGAATATGTCAAGAAAGATACATAGTACTTATTATTGTATATTGTGGATCTACATACAAAATGATTCAAAAGGAATGGTTAACCAGAAATGATTCTTATAGCCGATTAAGAACTATTTCTCCTTTTTTTTAAGGGATATGAATTTAGGCAGTAGAATGTTATAACTTATATTCAGTTATATGGGCAGGATGAATTAATAGATAAAATGAAAATTGACTCTAATTTTGAGATACATATATATATATTGGAGAATTGTTAATAGAGCTTTGTCTGCATTTTTCAATCTGCATTCTTCAATCACATTGACCAATGTACATTACATGTTAACTGGCTACTTGCCCGTCAAAAAATTACGGTCAATAGAATTTTAAATCTGGAAATGCTGTTTGTGACACATTGTGATTCTCTAACACTCTAAATCTTTTTGTTATCTACAAAGAAATACCCCAAATTTGGTTTAAATTTTTTTTTTTTTTTTAGCAATGTACAATTAAACCATATCAAACTTTGTAATTATCATGTATGGAATACTATTATAACAATCCATCAAATTTCTCAGAAAAAGTATTTTAAACCATTACATGAAATTTTCTAATATTCAAGTCATATTGTAAACAGTGTGTAAGTTTTTTTTATAACAATACTAACATGAAATTGTTAAACTTTTTGTAAATGAGTCTCTTCAACCATGATAAAATGCTTTTTAACATACAAACTTTAATTTAAACTCCTGTTAAAACACATAGGTATTGAATCCAGAGGAAGGCAAACAGTAAAAAAAAACCATTGCAACTTAGCCAATTGTCTCAAAAGAGGAAAAGAATGAATTCCTTCGTGACTCATTAAATGGCAATCGGATTACTCCCTGGATGAATACTTTCTATTTAATTATACATTGAATTTTGTTAACAAATGTTTCTGCTGCAAATGACATAAATGTTTTTTTTAACATTTACTAAATAAATTTCGCAAACTTTTTAACATACAATGCTAACAATGCAAACATTAAAATAAGATACTAACCTTAATTTATTTTAAACTATATTGAGTTTGAATATTGAATCCAGAGGAAGGCAAATTTCAATAAATGTAATTTAACTCTGTACATTTTTTGAAAGTGTTGTCCAAAAATAATTTCTTTCTGACTCCATTAACTGGATCAATAATCTATATATCATGCACCATTTTAATTTGTGAAGAAATGATGATGCTGCTACTAACATTAAACCTTAATTACAAAGAATGCATCAACTTATCAGTCATTTTCAAACATATTTTTAAGCTTACAAACCTGTATGAAACATATTAAATTTTGAACAATTTCTAAAATGCAAACTTATTGTTTTGTGGAGCCAATCATGTCTAAACTGACTTCTATGACATTCAAATTTTTTTATTTTCCTGGAAACTGTTTTCCTTTTGAAAGAGCACAGCAGCCTTTTATTTATGTATATGTGATGTAAGTCCTTTTTTTTTTTTTTCCTTTCTTCCTTTTGTGTTGGTTATTACTGTAATGTTCTGAAATTGTTGACATATTTTTGTAACTGAAATAGTGTTCCACTAAGAAGATGGCAATTAACCTTTAATTTCTTCCTTCAAATGAAACCACTATTATCTGTGATTACAAAACCTTGCAGTACACAATATTGTTTTGTAAAAATACGGCTATTGTGTAGTAGATAACCCTGACTTGGGTTGTCTTCAACTGAAACGTTAATTGCATCTGGATTTGTGCAGCTTGAAAAAGCAACATAGAGTTGTCCATGTGCAAAAACAGGTTCTTGTAAAAAAATACCCACAGACTTAAAAGTTTATCCTTGGGATTTATTGATGGTCATCAAATGCCATGATAACTGAGAATTGTCTCCTTTGAAGGACAAAAGGCAAACCACTCTCACTTGGAGCTAAATCAATTCTTGGTATAAAATCTAGTTCACCTTTATGGGTCCCAGTCATAATGTCTGCATGTATAAAATGATCTTTTAACTTGTGCACAATTAATCTGGTCCCATTACAAAGTCCTTTTTTTGGATTCATATTTCTCAATAACATGACAATTGCCCCTTTTTTCAATTGCAAAACATGTGGTGGCATTCCAGATGGGGTTAAAGAATTAATACATTTAAAACTAAAATTTGATTCACTGTCTTTATCGTCAGCCAGAACTGAATCTGCAATGTAATAATAATTTTGTGGTGCGTTGATGAATTTTGAAATTTCCTTATTTAGATTCAAGGCATCTATATTTTTTTTTACGTTAATATCACTTTGTTTGCAATGTCTGAGTAATCGTCGTTATTCAGAGTGTTTAGAAAGATTGCTGATATGAGTGATTCCTTGCAAACCATTTGTGATGGAATTTCAATGGTATCATTGGGTAAATCATGTATTTGTGGATGTTTTCCTTCTCCAATTTGAATGAGCCAATCATTGAATTAATTTTGGCCTTCGGATCTCATATTTAATTCTAATTTGAGATGTGTAAATATGTTCCACAGTTTACATGTCTTGATACATGTTTCAATGATATCAGTTCTATTTCCATGTGGCACAATAGGTAATGTTTGCCTAAAATCTCCTCCTAACAGCATCACCTTTCCACCAAATGGCAAATTATTATCCATCACTTCTTTTAAGAATCTATCAATACATTGCAAAGTATGACATGACATCATTGTTGCCTCGTCTATGATAATTAATTGACTTTTTTAAAAATGTTTTGCTTGTAAAGAATTCAGTCAAATATCTGACACTGATGTTTCCAAAATGGGAACTGGCAGCTTAAATCCACTATGCACAGTTCTACCACCATCTAACAAAAGTGCTGCCATTCCAGTTGTTGCAAATGGCATAGCTATCTGACCCTGTGCTCTAATGTAACTTATCAAACAATTGTACCGATAGGTTTTTCCTGATCCTTCTGGGCCGCCTAGATAGAAATACTGGTCTTTGACCATTTCATTATCTGTAGCATTTGTGATGGCATTAAATGCTTGTAACTGTAAAGTATTTAAAGTTGCCATTTTTGCTTCAGTTTTTAGTTTTTATAGTTCAGTGTCATAATCATCAAAGTCGATGTCATCTATAAGTCCTGGATCAGGCAAATTAAAACTTGCACAATTTAATCCATGAGCAAACAATATTTCTTGAATTTCCATTAAAGTTTTTACCAGTGCTATTGGCTCATTGTAACATTTCAAGAAGTCTTCAGACATATTTAATTTAAATGTTTCCCACAAAGTAAATGCATCAGGTACATTGCAAAAGATGCAAATGAATCCAAATTGTTGTCTCATTTGCTTTGGCATTTGATATAGTGCTGCTTCTTCCAGACACCTCTCCTATTCTGTATCATCAGCTATGAAGTTTTAAAGTCTTGCAGCTAATAAGAAAGTATCATAAACAATGTCATTCACTGTGCGTAAATGTTCAAAACTTTGTGCACCGGGAACATGTAAAAGAAGTAATCTTAAACTGAAACGTTCAATGTCCCTTGGACTGACGGTATACATTTGTGGTATAATTTTATGTGTATCTCTTCTTCGTTGTCGCCATAGACCATTTACAAATACATAGTGATATGGAATCTCAATGTATAAAAATAGTCTGGCCTGCGTATCCTGGCAGTTTAATTTAAACCATGCACTAAAAGTGTTGTATCTCGGTGTTCACTTTGAGCTGAGGCAGTTCTTTTATTGCCTGCAGTAAAGCAAACAAACTGACTTTTTTAATGTACAGCTAAATGATAGACAGCATGTGACCGATCATGCATCTCAAATTTCAGAAGCCGCCACATTGCTTCAGGAGCACTGACATAGCGAGGATCTAAATAATTTGAAAGTTTGTCATGTAAAATTGGATTTTCCTTTTCATTTGCAGCACCTTGCACAACAACAGTTGCTGCATAATATCCATTGTATATATATATATATATATATATATATATATATATATTTATACACATATTTGATTGATTTACTAGAAGTGCAAGCTTCCACATTTATGTGTGCATTGTACTTGATGAGCAAATGTGTATTGTAGGGATAAGTATGTGAGCATGTGACAGTCCTCTTTTTTTAAATTCAATGGTATAAACAAAAGCTACAAACTTTCCAAATAACTGTGCTTTAGTTATATCATGTATTAATGAATTGAGTTTGATTTTGAATACTCTTGCCACTAAATCTGGTCGGTCGCAAGTAGTTTGTCCCAGACTCAAATTTTCCTTGATCTCTAGCCATTGAGGATTACATGTGAATGTAATGAATAAATCTGGTTTTCCAAATTTAGTGACAATAGCCATGTCATCATTATATCTTTCTCACATATTGCGAGGAGATCCTTGGAAAGTGGATGACAAAATAATTGAGCTTCCAGCTGGAATGTCTCTGTTGTTTGCCAATTCAGCGACATAATCCATCAATCCACAATACTGTTCTACTCGTAACTTATTTTGTTGAAATGTAATGAAATTTAGATTATTTGCTTCAACTTGTAGATAGGAATCAATAATCCATTGTTGAGTGAGTTTGCCCCCACTTAAAATTGGATTAAAAGAATCCCGAATAGCAGTTTGTGCCACTTTATATTCCAGCATAGAAATATTGCATCTTACATAAACTTTACTATTGGGATAACTTTTCAATTGTAATTTTGGTTCCCATCCAGGTTTACCATTTGGAAAGAAAATGGGATATGTCATTGGATCTAAATTACAAATTAATATATTTATGTTTATAAAAGGTTGCTCTTCATTGCATGGATATATTCTAATATCCCGCTGAAAAGGTGGTTCGCCATCTTCATTTTTAAAAACCATGGCAACCACATTGACTGTTGGTAAATTATACCGTCTTTGATCAGTGTTTTGCTATCTCTTTTTAACACCAATTGATGTCATTGAGCATGTTCCTGTTGTTCTTTTTCAAGCTGTGCTAATTGTGTGTATGCTTGACTGTATGGGTTGTTGGCCATAATTGTATCCAGCTGCTCAAAGACTATGCGCAAACACTGTTTATTTTCTGGAAGCAATTCTTTATTCAACAGCTTCCATTGCATCTAAGACATATAACTGTGCAAATTTCCTTTGCTCTCCTTCTTGTGGGTGTAAATGTGAAGTTCGGTGGTAAATTTGTCCTTGAACTCTAAAACAGTAAGGACCATGTTCTGGTACATTTTAGGCTAATGTGGCACCCATTGAAGCAAATGAAATTGCACTGTTATAAGACCTTATGTTTTTTTTTTTATTTGTATAATTTGGAAATGTTGGATCGCACATGATACTTTGTAAGTAATCTGGAAATGGGTGTCTTTGTGGAAGTCTTACCTTTCCTTTCTGACAGCAACTAATAAAATCTCCATCAGTTATCAGTTGGTCTTTACTTTAGAAAATGATAGGCCCCACAAAACTAACAAACAACATTACGTAATCCACAATAATGAGTGTCTACTTTTAGTGCTCTACTAAACACATTATCATGCACTTCCTCAACATAGATATCACTACAACTTTCTATCTGCATTGGTGTCGTGTGTCTGAACATTGGTGTCAGTAGGCAATATAGTATCATTGGGCAATGGTTCACAGACATGTTTTAGTTTACTTTTTTCATTTCTTTGAAGCCCCAGCACACTTTGTGCTTTCTTACTCATTTTTCTTTTATTTAAAAGTCTCTGTCGGTCTTCTTCTCTTAAGCGTTGGGAAGTTTCAGGTGACGGTGCATCTCTCCACCTTTGCTTCCTTTCCCTTGCCAATCTTCTTTTGCGTTCAGTGTTTTCTTCTCCAGTATCCGCCATTGTAATCTGTAATTGTAAATAGAGATGTAATTTGTTTTTTGTTTTGTTTTCTGTACATATTGTTTGTAGCTGGTTTTAATCTAAAAGTAAATCGGATTAATTAAAGAATGCAAACATTTTAAAATCTTTAACTTTTTTCAATGCAATAAATGAAACCATTTTTGCAGTTTTTCTTATTGACATTTATACATTAAATACCAAAGGACTGCACATATATTCATTTTGACTACTGAATTATTGATTTATTACTAAATGAATATACGTTAGTAAATTAATCCAAAAATGAGATCAATGTGAAACCTAAAAAGTTACTTATATTGTCATAAAGAAGATCAAACATAAACAGCTTCATCTTCCTTTTTGAATAATATGCTATGTGGTTATATCGCTCCCTATGAATCCCTAATATACTTTTCTTAATTAATCATTTAGTGTCATCAATCCCAAACCATAAGGGCATGGTAAAATCATATACCTGTGAACTTGCTGTTCTTTGTGCCCAAATCCATGCAAATTCACTCTCTGTCTTGAGTCCGGTCCAGAGATTAATCTGTCAAATAACATGAAAATAAGTTTTAATCATTGAATTCCATTCCTTCTTGATTGAATTAACTCCATATATTTAAGTGCTTAGTCAAATGTACATTTTTTTCTAAATTCTTCTAACCTCATCTTGTTTTTATCTTATTATTAATTAATATTTCCCAAACAAATGTACATAAATCAGCTGTAAGACAGATATATAAGTGCATGTTAAAAATTGTTCTTACTTTTATTGCATTTTTTTTTTAAATGATGACTAATTATTAATTAATTAAAATATTATTATACGTTAATTAATCAATAACTGTTATCCATTTTAACAACATTTAATGTAGCCTTTTTTGTTACCTAACTCCATAGTTAAATTATATACCTGTCAAGGTGATCTTTATGTTGTTCAAAGACTGCAAACGTCACTCTCTGTGTTGAGTCAGCTGCAGATCCAATGAAACTGTGAAATAAGATTGAAATCCTTTTTAATATTTTACTTCATTCCTCAGTCAATCACCAGCAACACACATATATTGGCATAGATGCAAAACATAAAAGCATATTCCTCAATGTATTGTTAAATCAAACCATTTTTTTGGAATGATTACTAATTTTTAATTAATTAATATATTAATATACATTAATTAATCAATAACTGTTATCAATGCAAATGAAAAAAAAATCCTTTTTTTTTTTTGCTGTACGAATATAATTTAACCGTATGCTGTTGAATGCATGCAAACGTCTCTGTGTTCAGTCAGCTGCAGATACGCTGAAACTGTCCAAGAAGATAAAAATAATTTGTAATATGTTGCTTCATCCCTATCAGTCAATCAGCATCAACACACATATATTAGCATAGATTGAAAACATAAAAGCAATACTCATCAATGTATTGTTAAAAAAAATAAATCTTGGTCCTGATTACTAATTATTAATTAATTAATATACATTAATTAATCAATAACTGTCAACAATTCCAACTAAGAAGACTTAAATCCTTTTTTTGTCCCCAAGAACATAATTTAATGATATACCTGAAAGGTGCTGTTTATGTTGTTGAAAGGCTGCAAACGTCACTCTCTGTGTTGATTCAGCTGCAGCGTCACTGAAAGTGTAAAAAAAAATGGAAATCATTTGTAATATTTAAATTAATCACTATTAGTCAATCCACATCATCACAGATATGTCAGTGCATCTTAAAAGATACTTTTTTTTCTCCTTTTTTAATCTTAGTCTTTAAACATTAATAAATTAATGTACATTAATAATACATTAATCACTGACTAAATATAATCTAAAGATGTAAGCATTTACATATTCCTAAACTAAAGGCATTGTATACATTTTTTGGGGGTTTATATTGATTACTAATAATTAATTAATTAAATAATGTACATTAATAATAAATGAATCAATGTGTAAATGTCTTTGCAATTTTTTGGCATTAATCATCATCACATATATAGTTGTGAGCATGCGAGCTGTTGCTAATGCTTGCAGGCTCGCACAGCGAGCCTGCGGACCTCTCAAAATAAAAGAGTTTAGACACTCAAAAATTCTCTAAGCGAGAGAAAAAATGGCCGCCGAAAAAAACGAAAACGATGCTACAGCAGTCTAAAGACGCAAAACACCACCAAACACCTACGAATTTCCCGAAAGAGACATACGAGATTCAAAAACAAGGACAAAACCCGTGCGACCCTAAAATCATTAGAAACACAATAAATACACACAACAAACACATAAAAAGCTTACCCACAGGACCCAGGACCTCTGCAAGTAAAGTTACACCTCGACTTAAGTACAAATTTTGGAGTTTAGACATCCGAAAATGACCTAAGCAAGAGAAAAAATGGCCGCCGAACAAAACTTACAATTTATTTTTTTGACGGGCAATATTCTAGTGTATTAATAAACGTTAACCTTTTTTTTCTTAATGATTACTAATTACTAATTAATAAAAGTACATTATTATTTAATTATTTAATTAATTAATATCTTACAAACAGGTAAGCAGGAAAGTATTGCTAAACTAAATCAAGCATCAATTCTTGTTTCCTCAAAATTATTATTTTTTATTAATAATTAACTAATTTATTTATTAATGATTATTAATATAATGTACCTTTTTGAATTTAATATTCATCAAGCAGTATCCTGAAGAGATAACATTCTCTTTTGATTTCCCGGCAGCAGAAAATGTCCAGTCAGACTGTCATCACCTGAGGAGAAAGTGTCAGTTCTGTGTTTAGTGTGCTCTATATATAGGCTGCGTGCACAAGACAAAACCGTTGTTTTAGGCGGGAAATCCGCCATTTCACAATGGTAATGTGTAAATGTGTAAGTTAGTGTTGTAAAATGGCACCATTAGTCTATGTTTTACGTGTTCCGTGATTATTTTCCATCCTTCCTATTAGTATTTTTCTACCACATACGTGTCTGGCTGTGTTTTACGCGCTTCGTGGTCATGTAGCTTCGTTTTCATTTTTTTGCGGCGCCCATTTTTTTTCTTGCTTAAGCGATTTTCGAGTTGCGAAAATCGTCT
>JAPZIH010001031.1:0-71808 GCA_027410445.1 Discoglossus pictus
AGGAGCAGTATTACCTCCCTACTAGAGTCTGTGTATAGAGGAGCAGTATTACCTCCTACTAGAGTCTGTGTATAGAGGAGCAGTATTACTCCTATAGAGTCTGTGTATAGAGGAGCAGTATTACCTCCTACTAGAGTCTGTGTATAGAGGAGCAGTATTACCTACCTACTAGAGTCTGTGTATAGAGGAGCAGTATTACCCCCTACTAGAGTCTGTGTATAGAGGAGCAGTATTACCTCCTACTAGAGTCTGTGTATAGAGGAGCTAGTATTACCTCCTACTAGAGTCTGTGTTATGGGAGCAGAGGTATTACCCCCTACTAGAGTCTGTGTATAGAGGAGCAGTATTACCTCCTACTAGAGTCTGTTTATAGAGGCAGCAGTATTACCCCCTACTAGAGTCTGTGTATAGAGGAGCAGTATTACCCCCTACTAGAGTCTGTGTATAGAGGAGCAGTATTACCTCCCTACTAGAGTCTGTGTATAGAGGAGCAGTATTACCTCCTACTAGAGTCTGTGTATAGAGGAGCAGTATTACCTCCCTACTAGAGTCTGTGTATAGAGGAGCAGTATTACCCCCTACTAGAGTCTGTGTATAGAGGAGCAGTATTACCCCCTACTAGAGTCTGTGTATAGAGGAAGCAGTATTACCTCCTACTAGAGTCTGTGTATAGAGGAGCAGTATTACTCCCTACTAGAGTCTGTGTATAGAGGAGCAGTATTACCTCTACTAGAGTCTGTGTATAGAGGAGCAGTATTACCTCCTACTAGAGTCTGTGTATAGAGGAGCAGTATTACCCCTACTAGAGTCTGTGTATAGAGGTAGCAGTATTACCCCCCTACTAGAGGTCTGTGTATAGAGGAGCAGTATTACCTCTACTAGAGTGTGTATAGAGGAGCAGTATTACCTCCTACTAGAGTCTGTGTATAGAGGAGCAGTATTACCTCCTACTAGAGTCTGTGTATAGAGGAGCAGTATTACCTCCCTACTAGAGTCTGTGTATAGAGGAGCAGTATTACCCCTACTAGAGTCTGTGTATAGAGGAGCAGTATTACCTCCCTACTAGAGTCTGTGTATAGAGGAGCAGTATTACCTCCTACTAGAGTCTGTGTATAGAGGAGCAGTATTACCCCCCCTACTAGAGTCTGTGTATAGAGGAGCAGTATTACCCCCTACTAGAGTCTGTGTATAGAGGAGCAGTATTACCTCCCTACTAGAGTCTGTGTATAGAGGAGCAGTATTACCTCCCTACTAGAGTCTGTGTATAGAGGAGCAGTATTACCTCCTACTAGTCTGTGTATAGAGGAGCAGTATTACCTCCTACTAGGTCTGTGTATAGAGGAGCAGTATTACTCCTACTAGAGTCTGTGTATAGAGGAGCAGTATTACTCCTACTAGAGTCTGTGTATAGAGGAGCAGTATTACCTCCTACTAGAGTCTGTGTATAGAGGAGCAGTATTACCTCCCTACTAGAGTCTGTGTATAGAGGAGCAGTATTACCCCCCTACTAGAGTCTGTGTATAGAGGAGCAGTATTACCCCCTACTAGAGTCTGTGTATAGAGGAGCAGTATTACCTCCTACTAGAGTCTGTGTATAGAGGAGCAGTATTACCCCCTACTAGAGTCTGTGTATAGAGGAGCAGTATTACCCCCTACTAGAGTCTGTGTATAGAGGAGCAGTATTACCTCCTACTAGAGTCTGTGTATAGAGGAGCAGTATTACCTCCCTACTAGAGTCTGTATATAGAGGAGCAGTATTACCTCCCTACTAGAGTCTGTGTATAGAGGAGCAGTATTACCTCCCTACTAGAGTCTGTGTATAGAGGAGCAGTATTACCTCCTACTAGAGTCTGTGTATAGAGGAGCAGTATTACCCCCCTACTAGAGTCTGTGTATAGAGGAGCAGTATTACCTCCCTACTAGAGTCTGTGTATAGAGGAGCAGTATTACCTCCTACTAGAGTCTGTGTATAGAGGAGCAGTATTACCCCCCTACTAGAGTCTGTGTATAGAGGAGCAGTATTACCCCCTACTAGAGTCTGTGTATAGAGGAGCAGTATTACCCTCCTACTAGAGTCTGTGTATAGAGGAGCAGTATTACCCTCCTACTAGAGTCTGTGTATAGAGGAGCAGTATTACCTCCTACTAGAGTCTGTGTATAGAGGAGCAGTATTACCTCCTACTAGAGTCTGTGTATAGAGGAGCAGTATTACCTCCTACTAGAGTCTGTGTATAGAGGAGCAGTATTACCCCCTACTAGAGTCTGTGTATAGAGGAGCAGTATTACCCCCCTACTAGAGTCTGTGTATAGAGGAGCAGTATTACCCCCTACTAGAGTCTGTGTATAGAGGAGCAGTATTACCCCTACTAGAGTCTGTGTATAGAGGAGCAGTATTACCTCCTACTAGAGTCTGTGTATAGAGGAGCAGTATTACCTCCTACTAGAGTCTGTGTATAGAGGAGCAGTATTACCCCCTACTAGAGTCTGTGTATAGAGGAGCAGTATTACCTCCTACTAGAGTCTGTGTATAGAGGAGCAGTATTACCTCCTACTAGAGTCTGTGTATAGAGGAGCAGTATTACCCCTACTAGAGTCTGTGTATAGAGGAGCAGTATTACCTCCTACTAGAGTCTGTGTATAGAGGAGCAGTATTACCCCCTACTAGAGTCTGTGTATAGAGGAGCAGTATTACCCCCTACTAGAGTCTGTGTATAGAGGAGCAGTATTACCTCCTACTAGAGTCTGTGTATAGAGGAGCAGTATTTACCTCCTACTAGAGTCTGTGTATAGAGGAGCAGTATTACCCCCTACTAGAGTCTGTGTATAGAGGAGCAGTATTACCTCCTACTAGAGTCTGTGTATAGAGGAGCAGTATTTACCTCCCTACTAGAGTCTGTGTATAGAGGAGCAGTATTACCTCCTACTAGAGTCTGTGTATAGAGGAGCAGTATTACCCCTACTAGAGTCTGTGTATAGAGGAGCAGTATTACCCCCTACTAGAGTCTGTGTATAGAGGAGCAGTATTACCCCCTACTAGAGTCTGTGTATAGAGGAGCAGTATTACCTCCCTACTAGAGTCTGTGTATAGAGGAGCAGTATTACCTCCTACTAGAGTCTGTGTATAGAGGAGCAGTATTACCTCCTACTAGAGTCTGTGTATAGAGGAGCAGTATTACCCCCTACTAGAGTCTGTGTATAGAGGAGCAGTATTACCCCCTACTAGAGTCTGTGTATAGAGGAGCAGTATTACCTCCTACTAGAGTCTGTGTATAGAGGAGCAGTATTACCTCCTAAGTAGAGTCTGTGTATAGAGGAGCAGTATTACCTCCTACTAGTCTGTGTATAGAGGAGCAGTATTACCCCCTACTAGAGTCTGTGTATGAGGAGCAGTATTACCTCCTACTAGAGTCTGTGTTAGAGGAGCAGTATTACCTCCTACTAGAGTCTGTGTATAGAGGAGCAGTATTACCCCTACTAGAGTCTGTGTATAGAGGAGCAGTATTACCCCTACTAGAGTCTGTGTATAGAGGAGCAGTATTACCCCTACTAGAGTCTGTGTATAGAGGAGCAGTATTACCCCTACTAGAGTCTGTGTATAGAGGAGCAGTATTACCTCCTACTAGAGTCTGTGTATAGAGGAGCAGTATTACCTCCTACTAGAGTCTGTGTGTATAGAGGAGCAGTATTACCTCCTACTAGAGTCTGTGTATAGAGGAGCAGTATTACCCCCTACTAGAGTCTGTGTATGAGGAGCAGTATTACCTCCTACTAGAGTCTGTGTATAGAGGAGCAGTATTACCCCTACTAGAGTCTGTGTATAGAGGAGCAGTATTACTCCCTACTAGAGTCTGTGTATAGAGGAGCAGTATTACCCCTACTAGAGTCTGTGTATAGAGGAGCAGTATTACCCCCTACTAGAGTCTGTGTATAGAGGAGCAGTATTACCCCCTACTAGAGTCTGTGTATAGAGGAGCAGTATTACCCCCTACTAGAGTCTGTGTATAGAGGAGCAGTATTACCCCCTACTAGAGTCTGTGTATAGAGGAGCAGTATTACCCCCTACTAGAGTCTGTGTATAGAGGAGCAGTATTACCTCCTACTAGAGTCTGTGTATAGAGGAGCAGTATTACCTCCTACTAGAGTCTGTGTATAGAGGAGCAGTATTACCCCCTACTAGAGTCTGTGTATAGAGGAGCAGTATTACCTCCTACTAGAGTCTGTGTATAGAGGAGCAGTATTACCTCCCTACTAGAGTTGTGTATAGAGGAGCAGTATTACCTCCTACTAGAGTCTGTGTATAGAGGAGCAGTATTACCTCCTACTAGAGTCTGTGTATAGAGGAGCAGTATTACCTCCTACTAGAGTCTGTGTATAGAGGAGCAGTATTACCTCCCTACTAGAGTCTGTGTATAGAGGAGCAGTATTACCTCCCTACTAGAGTCTGTGTATAGAGGAGCAGTATTACCTCCTACTAGAGTCTGTGTATAGAGGAGCAGTATTACCTCCTACTAGAGTCAGTGTATAGAGGAAGCAGTATTAACTCCTCTAGAGTCTGTGTATAGAGAGCAGTATTACCTCCCTACTAGAGTCTGTGTATAGAGGAGCAGTAATTACCCTCCCTACTAGAGTCTGTTGTATAGAGGTAGCAGTATACCTTCCCTACTAGAGTCTTGTGTATAGAGGAGCAGTAGTATCCTCCCTACTGAGTCTGTGTATAGAGGAGCAGTATTATCCCCCTACTAGAGTATCTGTGTAAGAGGAGCAGTATTACCCCCTACTAGAGTCCTGTGTATAGAGGAGCAGTATTACCTCCCTACTAGAGTCTGTGTATAGAGGAGCAGTATTACCTCCCTACTAGAGTCTGTGTATAGAGGAGCAGTATTACCTCCTACTAGAGTCTGTGTATAGAGGAGCAGTATTACCTCCTACTAGAGTCTGTGTATAGAGGAGCAGTATTACCTCCTACTAGAGTTCGTGTATAGAGGAGCAGTATTACCTCCTACTAGAGTCTGTGTATAGAGGAGCAGTATTACCTCCTACTAGAGTCTGTGTATAGAGGAGCAGTATTACCCCCTACTAGAGTCTGTGTATAGAGGAGCAGTATTACCCCCCTACTAGAGTCTGTGTATAGAGGAGCAGTATTACCTCCCTACTAGAGTCTGTGTATAGAGGAGCAGTATTACCTCCTACTAGAGTCTGTGTATAGAGGAGCAGTATTACCTCCTACTAGAGTCTGTGTATAGAGGAGCAGTATTACCCCCTACTAGAGTCTGTGTATAGAGGAGCAGTATTACCTCCTACTAGAGTCTGTGTATAGAGGAGCAGTATTACCTTCCTACTAGAGTCTGTGTATAGAGGAGCAGTATTACCTCCTACTAGAGTCTGTGTATAGAGGAGCAGTATTACCCCCTACTAGAGTCTGTGTATAGAGGAGCAGTATTACCCCCTACTAGAGTCTGTGTATAGAGGGGCAGTATTACCTCCTACTAGAGTCTGTGTATAGAGGAGCAGTATTACCCCCTACTAGAGTCTGTGTATAGAGGAGCAGTATTACCTCCTACTAGAGTCTGTGTATAGAGGAGCAGTATTACCCCCTACTAGAGTCTGTGTATAGAGGAGCAGTATTACCTCCCTACTAGAGTCTGTGTATAGAGGAGCAGTATTACCCTCCTACTAGAGTCTGTGTATAGAGGAGCAGTATTACCTCCTACTAGAGTCTGTGTATAGAGGAGCAGTATTACCTCCTACTAGAGTCTGTGTATAGAGGAGCAGTATTACCTCCTACTAGAGTCTGTGTATAGAGGAGCAGTATTACCTCCTACTAGAGTTGTGTATAGAGGAGCAGTATTACCCCCTACTAGAGTCTGTGTATAGAGGAGCAGTATTACCCCTACTAGAGTCTGTGTATAGAGGAGCAGTATTACCTCCTACTAGAGTCTGTGTATAGAGGAGCAGTATTACTCCTACTAGAGTCTGTGTATAGAGGAGCAGTATTACCTCCTACTAGAGTCTGTGTATAGAGGAGCAGTATTACCTCCTACTAGAGTCTGTGTACAGAGGAGCAGTATTACCCCCTACTAGAGTCTGTGTATAGAGGAGCAGTATTACCTCCCTACTAGAGTCTGTGTATAGAGGGGCAGTATTACCCTACTAGAGTCTGTGTATAGAGGAGCAGTATTACCTCCTACTAGAGTCTGTGTATAGAGGAGCAGTATTACCTCCCTACTAGAGTCTGTGTATAGAGGAGCAGTATTACCCTCCTACTAGAGTCTGTGTATAGAGGAGCAGTATTACCCCCTACTAGAGTCTGTGTATAGAGGAGCAGTATTACCTCCTACTAGAGTCTGTGTATAGAGGGGCAGTATTACCTCCCTACTAGAGTCTGTGTATAGAGGAGCAGTATTACCTCCTACTAGAGTCTGTGTATAGAGGAGCAGTATTACCCCCTACTAGAGTCTGTGTATAGAGGAGCAGTATTACCTCCCTACTAGAGTCTGTGTATAGAGGAGCAGTATTACCCCCTACTAGAGTCTGTGTATAGAGGAGCAGTATTACCCCCTACTAGAGTCTGTGTATAGAGGAGCAGTATTACCTCCTACTAGAGTCTGTGTATAGAGGAGCAGTATTACCTCCTACTAGAGTCTGTGTATAGAGGAGCAGTATTATCTCCTACTAGAGTCTGTGTATAGAGGAGCAGTATTACCCCCTACTAGAGTCTGTGTATAGAGGAGCAGTATTACCTCCTACTAGAGTCTGTGTATAGAGGAGCAGTATTACCCCCTACTAGAGTCTGTGTATAGAGGAGCAGTATTACCTCCTACTAGAGTCTGTGTTAGAGGAGCAGTATTACCTCCTACTAGAGTCTGTGTATAGAGGAGCAGTATTACCTCCCTACTAGAGTCTGTGTATAGAGGAGCAGTATTACCCCCTACTAGAGTCTGTGTATAGAGGAGCAGTATTACCTCCTACTAGAGTCTGTGTATAGAGGAGCAGTATTACCTCCCTACTAGAGTCTGTGTATAGAGGAGCACGTATTACCTCCTACTATAGTCTGTGTATAGAGGAGCAGTATTAACCCCCTACTAGAGTCTGTGTATAGAGGAGCAGTATTACCTCCCTACTAGAGTCTGTGTATAGAGGAGCAGTATTACCTCCTACTAGAGTCTGTGTATAGAGGAGCAGTATTACCTCCCTACTAGAGTCTGTGTATAGAGGAGCAGTATTACCTCCTACTAGAGTCTGTGTATAGAGGAGCAGTATTACCTCCCTACTAGAGTCTGTGTATAGAGGAGCAGTATTAACCCCCTACTAGAGTCTGTGTATAGAGGAGCAGTATTAC
Source organism: Discoglossus pictus (assembly GCA_027410445.1). Classification (NCBI taxonomy): domain Eukaryota; kingdom Metazoa; phylum Chordata; class Amphibia; order Anura; family Alytidae; genus Discoglossus; species Discoglossus pictus. Next base: position 7,340 of record JAPZIH010001031.1, read on the forward strand.
CCCCTACTAGAGTCTGTGTATAGAGGAGCAGTATTACCTCCTACTAGAGTCTGTGTATAGAGGAGCAGTATTACCTCCTACTAGAGTCTGTGTATAGAGGGAGCAGTATTACCTCCCTACTAGAGTCTGTGTATAGAGGAGCAGTATTACCTCCCTACTAGAGTCTGTGTATAGAGGAGCAGTATTACCTCCTACTAGAGTCTGTGTATAGAGGAGCAGTATTACCTCCTACTAGAGTCTGTGTATAGAGGAGCAGTATTACCCCCTACTAGAGTCTGTGTATAGAGGAGGCAGTATTACCCCTCCTACTAGAGTCTGTGTATAGAGGAGCAGTATTACCACCCCCTACTAGAGTCTGTGTATAGAGGAGCAGTATTACCCCTACTAGAGTCTGTGTATAGAGGAGCAGTATACCCCCTACTAAGTCTGTGTATAGAGGAGCAGTATTACCTCCTACTAGAGTCTGTGTATAGAGGAGCAGTATTAACCCTCTACTAGAGTCTGTGTATAGAGGAGCAGTATTATCCTCCTACTAGAGTCTGTGTAAGTAGAGCAGTATTACCCCCTACCTAGAGTCTGTGTATAAGAGCATCTACCTCCTACTAGAGTCTGTGTTATAGAGAGCAGTATTACCTCCTACTAGAGTCTGTGAATAGAGGGAGCAGTATTACCCCTACTAGAGTCTGTGTATAGAGGAGCAGTATTACCCCCTACTAGAGTCTGTGTATAGAGGAGCAGTATTACCTCCTACTAGAGTCTGTGTATAGAGGAAGCAGTATTACCCCCTACTAGAGTCTGTGTATAGAGGAGCAGTATTACCTCCCTACTAGAGTCTGTGTATAGAGGAGCAGTATTACCCTCCTACTAGAGTCTGTGTATAGAGGAGCAGTATTACCCCCTACTAGAGTCTGTGTATAGAGGAGCAGTATTACCTCCTACTAGAGTCTGTTATAGAGAAGCAGTATTACTCTCCTACCTAGAGTCTGTTGTATGAGGAGCAGTATTAACCTCCTACTAGAGTCTGTGTATAGAGGAGCAGTATTCCCCCCCTACTAGAGTCTGTTGTATAGAGGAGCAGTATTACCTCCTACTAGAGTCTGTGTATAGAGGAGGCAGTATTACCTCCTACTAGAGTCTGTGTATAGAGGAGCAGTATTACCTCCTACTAGAGTCTGTGTATAGAGGAGCAGTATTACCTCCTACTAGAGTCTGGTGTATAGAGGAGCAGTATTACCTCCTACTAGAGTATGTGTACTAGAGGAGCCAGTATTACCCCTACTAGAGTCTGTGTATAGAGGAGCAGTATTACCTCTCCCTACTAGAGTCTGGTGTAGTAGAGGGAGCAGTTATTACCCCCTACTAGAGACTGTGTATATGAGGAGCAGTATTACCTCCCTACTAGAGTCTGTGTTATAGTGGAGCAGTATTACCTCCCTACCTAGAGTCTGTGTATAGAGGAGCAGTATTACCCTCCTACTAGAGTCTGTGTATAGAGGAGCAGTAATATCTCCTACTAGAGTCTGTGTATAGAGGAGCAGTTATTACCTCCTACTAGAGTCTGTGTATAGAGGTGCAGTATTACCATCCTACTAGAGTCTGTGTACAGAGGAGCAGTATTTACCCCCCTACAAGAGTCTGTGTATAGATGGAGCAGTATTAGCACCTCCTACTAGAGTCCCTGTGTATAGAGGAGCAGTTATTGACCTCCCTACTAGAGTCTGTGTATAGAGGAGCAGTATTACCTCCCTACTAGAGTCTGTGTATAGAGGAGCAGTATTACCCCCTACTAGAGTCTGTGTATAGAGGAGCAGTATTACCTCCCTACTAGAGTCTGTGTATAGAGGAGCAGTATTACCCCCTACTAGAGTCTTGTGTATAGAGGAGCAGTATTAACCCCTACTAGAGTCTGTGTATAGAGGAGCAGTATTACCGTCCTACTAGAGTCTGTGTATAGAGGGAGCAGTATTACCTCCTACCTAGAGTCTGTGTATAGAGGAGCAGTATTACCCCCCCTACTAGAGTCTGTGTATAGAGGAGCAGTATTACCTTCCTACTAGAGGCTGTGTATAGAGGAGCAGTATTACCATCCTACTAGAGTCCTGTGTATAGAGGAGAGCAGTTATTTCCTCCCTACTAGAGTCTGTGTATAGAGGAGCAGTATTATCTCCCCTACTAGAGTCTGTGTATAGAGGAGCAGTATTACCCCCTACCCTAGAGTCTGTGTATAGTAGGAGCAGAGATTACCTCCCCTACTAGAGTCCTGTGTATAGTAGGAGCAGTACTTACTCTCCCTACTAGAGGTCCTGTGTATAGAGGAGCAGTATTAGCCTCCTATCTAGGAGGTCTGTGTATAGAGGAGCAGTATATACCATCCTACTAGAGGTCTGTGTATATGAGGAGCAGGTATTAACCCCCTACTAGTAGTCTGTGTACTAGAGGAAGCAGTCTTACCCCCTACTAGAGTCTGTGTATAGAGGAGCCAGTATTACCCCCTACTAGAGTCTGTGTATAGAGGAGCAGTATTACCCCCTAATAGAGTCTGTGTATAGAGGAGCAGTATTACCCCCTACTAGAGTCTGTGTATAGAGGAGCAGTATTACCCCCTACTAGAGTCTGTGTATAGAGGAGCAGTATTACCCCCTACTAGAGTCTGTGTATAGAGGAGCAGTATTACCTCCTACTAGAGTCTGTGTATAGAGGAGCAGTATTACTCCTACTAGAGTCTGTGTATAGAGGAGCAGTATTACCTCCCTACTAGAGTCTGTGTATAGAGGAGCAGTATTACCTCCTACTAGAGTCTGTGTATAGAGGAGCAGTTTACCTCCCTACTAGAGTCTGTGTATAGAGGAGCAGTATTACCTCCTACTAGAGTCTGTGTATAGAGGAGCAGTATTACCTCCTACTAGAGTCTGTGTATAGAGGAGCAGTATTACCTCCTACTAGAGTCTGTGTATAGAGGAGCAGTATTACCTCCTACTAGAGTCTGTGTATAGAGGAGCAGTATTACCCCCCTACTAGAGTCTGTGTATAGAGGAGCAGTATTACCCCCTACTAGAGTCTGTGTATAGAGGAGCAGTATTACCCCCTACTAGAGTCTGTGTATAGAGGAGCAGTATTACCCCCCTACTAGAGTCTGTGTATAGAGGAGCAGTATTACCCCCCTACTAGAGTCTGTGTATAGAGGAGCAGTATTACCTCCCTACTAGAGTCTGTGTATAGAGGAGCAGTATTACCTCCTACTAGAGTCTGTGTATAGAGGAGCAGTATTACCTCCCTACTAGAGTCTGTGTATAGAGGAGCAGTATTACCTCCTACTAGAGTCTGTGTATAGAGGAGCAGTATTACCTCCCTACTAGAGTCTGTGTATAGAGGAGCAGTATTACCTCCCTACTAGAGTCTGTGTATAGCCCCCCTACTAGAGTCTGTGTATAGAGGAGCAGTATTACCTCCTACTAGAGTCTGTGTATAGAGGAGCAGTATTACCTCCCTACTAGAGTCTGTGTATAGAGGAGCAGTATTACCCTCCTACTAGAGTCTGTGTATAGAGGAGCAGTATTACCTCCTACTAGAGTCTGTGTATAGAGGAGCAGTATTACCCCCTACTAGAGTCTGTGTATAGAGGAGCAGTATTACCTCCTACTAGAGTCTGTGTATAGAGGAGCAGTATTACCTCCTACTAGAGTCTGTGTATAGAGGAGCAGTATTACCTCCCTACTAGAGTCTGTGTATAGAGGAGCAGTATTACCTCCTACTAGAGTCTGTGTATAGAGGAGCAGTATTACCTCCTACTAGAGTCTGTGTATAGAGGAGCAGTATTACCTCCTACTAGAGTCTGTGTATAGAGGAGCAGTATTACCCTCCTACTAGAGTCTGTGTATAGAGGAGCAGTATTATCTCCTACTAGAGTCTGTGTATAGAGGAGCAGTATTACCTCCTACTAGAGTCTGTGTATAGAGGAGCAGTATTACCCCCTACTAGAGTCTGTGTATAGAGGAGCAGTATTACCTCCTACTAGAGTCTGTGTATAGAGGAGCAGTATTACCTCCTACTAGAGTCTGTGTATAGAGGAGCAGTATTACCTCCCTACTAGAGTCTGTGTATAGAGGAGCAGTATTACCTCCTACTAGAGTCTGTGTATAGAGGAGCAGTATTACCTCCTACTAGAGTCTGTGTATAGAGGAGCAGTATTATCTCCTACTAGAGTCTGTGTATAGAGGAGCAGTATTACCCTCCTACTAGAGTCTGTGTATAGAGGAGCAGTATTATTACCATCCTATTAGAGCCTTGGACTCCTCTCACCTGTAGGAGGCGCACTGACGGGTTCTGCAGGCGCACGCGCGCCAGGGGAAGATGGAGGATTTTTCGCAGTCTCTCTGTAGGAACATTAATATCAGGCATTAAATTTACAGGTTAGAGTTCATGGGTCATACAGTGTCATTATTTAGAGGTTAGAGTTCATGGGTCATACGGTGTCATTATTTAGAGGTTAGAGTTCATAGGTCATCAGGTGTCATTATTTAGAGGTTAGAGTTCATGGGTCATACGGTGTCATTATTTAGAGGTTAGAGTTCATGGGTCATCAGGTGTCATTATTTAGAGGTTAGAGTTCATGGGTCATACAGTGTCCTTATTTATAGGTTAGAGTTCATGGGTCATACGATCCCATTATTTAGAGGTTAGAGTTCATGGGTCATACGGTGTCCTTATTTAGAGGTTAGAGTTCATAGATCATCAGGTGTCATTATTTAGAGGTTAGAGTTCATGGGTCATACAGTGTCCTTATTTATAGGTTAGAGTTCATGGGTCATACAGTCTCATTATTTAGAGGTTAGAGTTCATGGGTCATACAGTGTCCTTATTTATAGGTTAGAGTTCATGGGTCATACGGTGTCATTATTTAGAGGTTAGAGTTCATGGGTCATACGGTCTCATTATATAGAGGTTAGAGTTCATGGGTCATACGGTCTCATTATTTAGAGGTTAGAGTTCATGGGTCATACAGTGTCCTTATTTATAGGTTAGAGTTCATGGGTCATATAGTCTCAATATTTAGAGGTTAGAGTTCATGGGTCATACAGTGTCCTTATTTATAGGTTAGAGTTCATGGGTCATACGGTCTCATTATTTAGAGGTTAGAGTTCATGGGTCATACAGTGTCATTATTTAGAGGTTAGAGTTCATGGGTCATGCATTGTCATTATTTAGAGGTTAGAGTTCATGGGTCATACAGTGTCATTATTTAGAGGTTAGAGTTCATGGGTCATGCTGTAATATAGTGGCCATTCTCACCATTAACCAGAGGACACACAACGACCTTTAGAGCCAGAGTCGCAATGTTCTGCAGCGCGTCCACCTGCAGGACACAAGCTGTGATATCTGTGCACCCATGAGCCCACCCGCCATTATTGTGGTTATTACTCTCACCTTAACAAGCCCCACATCAGAGTGAATGAGAGAAAGAGAGAAGCTGTGAGAAGAGACAAGAGAGATACAGGTGTGTGATAACATGGGGATACAGGTCTGTGATATCAGGGGATACAGGTGTGTGATATCATGGGGATACAGGTGTGTGATAACATGGGGGTACAGGTGTGTGATAACATGGGGATACAGGTGTGTGATATCATGGGGATACAGGTGTGTGATAACATAGTGATACAGGTGTGTGATAACATGGGATACAGGTGTGTGATAACATGGGATACAGGTGTGTGATATCATGGGATACAGGTGTGTGATAACATGGGGATACAGGTGTGTGGTATCATGGTATACAGGTGTGTGATAACATGGAGATACAGGTGTGTAATAACATGGGATACAGGTGTGTGATAACATGGGGATACAGGTGTGTGATATCATGGGATACAGGTGTGTGATATCATGGGATACAGGTGTGTGATATCATGGGATACAGGTGTGTGATATCATGGGATACAGGTGTGTGATATCAGGGGATACAGGTGTGTGATATCATGGGATACAGGTGTGGGATAACATGAGGATACAGGTGTGTGATATCATGGGATACAGGTGTGGGATAACATGAGGATACAGGTGTGTGATATCATGGGATACAGGTGTGTGATATCATGGGATACAGGTGTGTGATATCATGGGGATACAGGTGTGTGATAACATGGGGATACAGGTGTGAGATATCATGGGGATACAGGTGTGTGATATCATGGGATACAGGTGTGTGATATCAGGAGATACATGTGTGTGATAACATGGGGATACAGGTGTGTGATATCATGGGATACAGGTGTGGGATAACATGAGGATACAGGTGTGTGATATCATGGGATACAGGTGTGTGATATCATGGGATACAGGTGTGCGATATCATGGGATACAGGTGTGTGATATCAGGGGATACAGGTGTGTGATATCATGGGATACACGTGTGGGATATCATGGGATACAGGTGTGGGATAACATGAGGATACAGGTGTGTGATATCATGGGATACAGGTGTGTGATATCATGGGATACAGGTGTGTGATAACATGGGGATACAGGTGTGTGATATCATGGGGATACAGGTGTGTGATATCATGGGATACAGGTGTGTGATATCAGGAGATACATGTGTGTGATAACATGGGGATACAGGTGTGTGATATCATGGGATACAGGTGTGGGATAACATGAGGATACAGGTGTGTGATATCATGGGATACAGGTGTGTGATATCATGGGATACAGGTGTGCGATATCATGGGATACAGGTGTGTGATATCATGGGGATACAGGTGTGTGATATCATGGGATACAGGTGTGTGATATCATGGGATACAGGTGTGTGATATCATGGGGATACAGGTGTGTGATAACATGGGGATACAGGTGTGTGATATCATGGGGATACAGGTGTGTGATATCATGGGATACAGGTGTGTGATAACATGGGGATACAGGTGTGTGATATCATGGGGATACAGGTGTGTGATAACATGGGGATAGAGGTGTGTGATAACATGGGGATACAGGTGTGTGATAACATGGGATACAGGTGTGTGATAACATGGGATACAGGTGTGTGATATCATGGGATACAGGTGTGTGATAACATGGGGAAACAGGTGTGTGATAACATGGGGATACAGGTGTGTGATATCATGGAATAGAGGTGTGTGATATAATGGGGACACAGGTGTGTGATAACATGGGATACAGGTGTGTGATAACATGGGGATACAGGTGTGTGATAACATGGGGATACAGGTGTGTGATATCAGGGGATACAGGTGTGTGATAACATGGGGATACAGGTGTGTGATAACATGGGATACAGGTGTGTGATAACATGGGGATACAGGTGTGTGATAACATGGGGATACAGGTGTGTGATATCAGGGGATACAGGTGTGTGATAACATGGGGATACAGGTGTGTGATAACATGGGAATACAGGTGTGTGATATCAGGGGATACAGGTGTGTGATATCAGGGGATACAGGTGTGTGATAACATGGGGATACAGGTGTGTGATAACATGGGGATACGTGTGTGTGGTATCATGGGGATACAGGTGTGTGATAACATGGGGATACAGGTGTGTGATATCATGGGGATACAGGTGTGTGATAACATGGGATACAGGTGTGTTATAACATGGGATACAGGTGTGTGATATCAGGGGATACAGGTGTGTGATAACATGGGGATACAGGTGTGTGATATCAGGGGATACAGGTGTGTGATATCAGGGGATACAGGTGTGTGATAACATGGGATACAGGTGTGTGATAACATGGGGATACAGGTGTGTGATATCATGGGATACAGGTGTGTGATATCAGGGGATACAGGTGTGTGATAACATGGGATACAGGTGTGTGATAACATGGGGATACAGGTGTGTGATATCATGGGGATACAGGTGTGTGATAACATGGGGATACAGGTGTGTGATATCATGAGATACAGGTGTGTGATAACATGGGAATACAGGTGTGTGATATCATGGGGATACAGGTGTGTGATATAATGGGATATAGGTGTGTGATATCATGGGATACAGGTGTGTGATAACATGGGATACAGGTGTGTGATATCATGGGATACAGGTGTGTGATATCAGGGGATACAGGTGTGTGATAACATGGGATACAGGTGTGTGTTAACATGGGGATACAGGTGTGTGATAACATGGGGATACAGGTATGTGATATCATGGGGATACAGGTGTGTGATAACATGGGGATACAGGTGTGTGATATCATGGGGTTACAGGTGTGTGATATCATGGGGATACAGGTGTGTGATATCATGGGATACAGGTGTGTGATATCAGGGGATACAGGTGTGTGATATTGTAGCGGAACCCATCACTGTTTTACCCTGTTTTATGATTATTATGGTTAAAATATGATCCTACTATATGTATGTTGGTTGATGCTCTGCAGAATATTGTCCCAGACATTTACAGCTACTTGGCATGGGAGATAATCTTGTTACAGAGACTCCGCATAAGATAAAGGAAGTCTATTGTATACAGTGTTTTCATTCTCAGATAAGAACAAAGAAGTGTAATTGAATCAATGTCTGATTGTATCAAAGTTGCCAGGGAGGTGTGACCCCCCTATTGTTCTCTTTATGTGTATTGTGTGTGGCCAAATATGGGCATGTGTATTGCCTGTGGCCAAAGAGATGTATATATATTTCTGCAATAACAAAATAAAGTCAGTATTCATTTGACTCCCAAATTGTGTGTCGTCCAATATGGGAGGTCGGGGATGGTGAAACTGTAGTGCCTCTTGGGTATTTGACCGTATACCAGCGGAGATTTTGGACTGCGTGTTCCAGCTCCGTTACATTTGTTGGCAAGTGGCGGGATTGTTCCCACGGTCAGAAGGACAGCTACAGGAGACACCATTCCGTGGAGTACAAATTGAGGGCAACGCTAGTATCCGTACAGCGCCCCTGGCTACAGCAGGATGGAACCGGCTAGTTTTCAGACAGCGTTCCATCATGAGGAGGAGGAGGCGGCCGCGGACTACAGGGATGCAGACAGAAAGGAACTCATGGTTACAGTACCTCTTATTACCCCACAGACTGAGTTTCAAAGAGAACTCCAAAGCAGACTGGCCTTTTTCCCAGGTACGCTTCCCATGAAAACCTTGGAATGGTTAATGACAGATGTCCACAAATCCATAATGGAAAAGCTGCGGGCACGGGAGCGGTCCATCTTGGGAGCTGCTAACCCACCTCCCACCATTAACCCCCCCCAGCCCTGCGTCCGGGTGGTGGGAACTACCAAACCCCTCCACGGTACATCAGGTGCCACACGTGTAACCAGCAGGGTCACTTGCAGAGAGACTGTCCCAGAAACAGAAACCGCTCCACGTGGAATACTCCAACTAATTCCCCCCCCCAGTGGCAGTGTGTACCCCAGGGGGCCGAAGGTGTCGTCCTTCCCCCTCAGCGGCAGTGTGTACCCCAGGGAGCTGAAGGTGTCGTCCTTCCTCCCCAGCGACAGTGTGTACCCCAGGGAGCTGAAGGTGTCGTCCTTCCTCCCCAGCGGCAGTGTGTTCCCCAGGGAGCCGAAGGTGTCGTCCTTCCTCCCCAGCAGCAGTGTGTACCCCAGGGGGCCGAAGGTGTCGTCCTTCCCCCCCAGCGGCAGTGTGTACCCCAGGGAGCCAAAGGTGTCGTCCTTCCTCCCCAGCGGAAGTGTGTTCCCCAGGGGGCCGAAGGTGTCATCCTTCCCCCCCAGCAGCAGTGTGTACCTCAGGGAGCTGAAGGTGTCGTCCTTCCTCCCCAGCAGCAGTGTGTACCCCAGGGGGCCGAAGGTGTCGTCCTTCCCCCCCAGCGGCAGTGTGTACCCCAGGGAGCCGAAGGTGTCGTCCTTCCTCCCCAGCGGCAGTGTGTTCCCCAGGGGGCTGAAGGTGTCATCCTTCCCCCCAAGCAGCAGTGTGTACCCCAGGGAGCTGAAGGTGTCGGCCTTCCCCCCCAGCGGCAGTGTGTACCCCAGGGAGCAGAAGGGGCCGTCCATCCTCCCCAGCGGCAGTGTGAACCCCAGGGGGCAGAAGGTGTCGTCCTTTCCCCCCAGCGGCAGTGTGTACCCCAGGGAGCTGAAGATGTCGTCCTTCCTCCCCAGCGGCAGTGTGTACCCCAGGGAGCTGAAGGTGTCGTCCTTCCTCCCCAGCGGCAGTGTGTACCCCAGGGAGCTGAAGGTGTCGGCCTTCCCCCCCAGTGGCAGTGTGTACCCCAGGGAGCTGAAGGTGTCGTCCTTCCTCCCCAGCGGCAGTGTGTACCCCAGGGAGCTTAAGGTGTCGGCCTTCCCCCACAGCGGCAGTGTGTACCCCAGGGTGCAGAAGGGGCCGTCCTTCCTCCCCAGCAGCAGTGTGAACCCCAGGGGGCAGAAGGTGTCGTCCTTTCCCCCCAGCGGCAGTGTGAACCCCAGGGGGCAGAAGGTGTCGTCCTTCCCCCTCAGCGGCAGTGTGAACCCCAGGGGGCAGAAGGTGTCGTCCTTCCCCCCCCAGCGGCAGTGTGTACCCCAGGGAGCAGAAGGTGTCGACCTTCCTCCACAGCGGCAGTGGGTACCCCAGGGGGCCAAAGGTGTCGTCCTTCCCCCCCAGCGGCAGTGTGAAACACAGGGGGCAGAAGGTGTCGTCCTTCCCCCCCAGCGACAGTTTACCCTAACCAGGGGAGACACCAATCTCCCAGACGGCGCAGATGGGACCGTGGTCTCTGCGCCCACAGCTTGTCCAGATCCCCAACTACCGTCACTGGGACAACCGGAGGAGGGGGTAAGTACAAATTCCCCTCCCCAGCTAACTTCTAATGTGGCCCCAGGGTTAACAGAGGAAATGTTAACCCCCACTGACCCCCACGTTTCCCTGGCTACTGAGCCGGAATATGTCCCAAGTACCCCAGCAGAAGAGCTGACAGTGGGGCAGAGTGCAGTCGGCCTCTGCCCTCCCTTTGTCCCTTGTACAGAGCAGGAGGTCCTGCAGGTTATACCAGCAGAAGAGCTGGCATCAGGGCAGAGTGCCGCTGGCCTCTGCCCCTCAAGTCCCCTCAGCGTGTTGCACCATCACCCCAGCAAAATATCCAGGTGCCTGGTTAGACTTGCCCCCAAAGGGGAGATGTGTGACGAAGTGCCCTTCGCCACTTTGGCTTGGAGAGGACTGTTTGCCAGCCTCCTGCCCTGCGACTATGGCCCTGGTACATATTGCCCTTTGGAACCAGTGTTCGGCCATACCAGAGTGTATGTCACTCATTCTGGCCCTTTACATACAGGGGGGTCATTCTGTACTTGCCCTGTATGAACCATGATACCCCAGATAACTGTGCCATGAAGCCCATTCATATGATGAAAGACTATGGGAAAGACTTTAGCTACTTGGCAATTGAACTGTGTGAAGAGGATCTGAGCGCTATTCGGTAGTTTTGTGCGCTCAGATCCCAGCTATCTGGGGATATGGGAAATGTGAGTAAATGTGAATTGCAGTAATGCTGATGGGTTGTCAAACTAGAGAATTGACCAACAAATACTTTTGTCCGGACATCCCCAGGCCGATCCGTCGGGATCAGACCGTGTATGCCGGCTTATGGTCACGGGGGAGGTGTGTAGCGGAACCCATCACTGTTTTACCCTGTTTTATGATTATTATGGTTAAAATATGATCCTACTATATGTATGTTGGTTGATGCTCTGCAGAATATTGTCACAGACATTTACAGCTACTTGGCATGGGAGATAATCTTGTTACAGAAACTCTGCATAAGATAAAGGAAGTCTATTGTATACAGTGTTTTCATTCTCAGATAAGAACAAAGAAGTGTAATTGAATCAATGTCTGATTGTATCAAAGTTGCCAGGGAGGTGTGACCCCCCTATTGTTCTCTTTATGTGTATTGTGTGTGGCCAAATATGGGCATGTGTATTGCCTGTGGCCAAAGAGATGTATATATATTTCTGCAATAACAAAATAAAGTCAGTATTCATTTGTCTCCCAAATTGTGTGTCGTCCAATATGGGAGGTCGGGGATGGTGAAACTGTAGTGCCTCTTGGGTATTTGACCGTATACCAGCGGAGATTTTGGACTGCGTGTTCCACCTCCGTTACAGATATCATGGGGATACAGGTGTGTGATAACATGGGATACAGGTGTGTGATAACATGGGATACAGGTGTGTGATAACATGGGGATACAGGTGTGTGATATCATGTGATACAGGTGTGTGATAACATGGGGATACAGGTGTGTGATATCAGGGGATACAGGTGTGTGATAACATGGGATACAGGTGTGTGATAACATGTGGATACAGGTGTGTGATATCATGGGATACAGGTGTGTGATAACATGATATACAGGTGTGTGATATCATGGGATACAGGTGTGTGATAACATGCGATACAGGTGTGTGATATCATGGGATACTGGTGTGTGATATCATGGGATACAGGTGTGTGATATCATGGGGATACAGGTGTGTGATATCATGGGATACAGGTGTGTGATATCATGGGATACAGGTGTGTGATATCATGGGATACAGGTGTGTGATAACATGGGATACAGGTGTGTGATATCATGGGGATACAGGTGTGTGATAACATGGGGATACAGGTGTGTGATATCATGGGATACTGGTGTGTGATATCATGGGATACAGGTGTGTGATATCATGGGGATACAGGTGTGTAATATCATGGGATACAGGTGTGTGATAACATGGGGATACAGGTGTGTGATAACATGGGGATACAGGTGTGTGATATCATGGGGATACAGGTGTGTGATAACATGGGGATACAGGTGTGTGATATCATGGGGATACTGGTGTGTGATATCATGGGATACAGGTGTGTGATATCATGGGATACAGGTGTGTGATAACATGGGGATACAGGTGTGTGATATCATGAGATACAGATGTGTGATAACATGGAGATACAGGTGTGTAATAACATGGGGATACAGGTGTGTGATTACATGGGATACAGGTGTGTGATATCATGGGATACAGGTGTGTGATAACATGGGGATACAGGTGTGTGATATCAGGGGATACAGGTGTGTGATAGCATGGAGATACAGCTGTGTGATATCATGGGGATACAGGTGTGTGATATCATGGAGATACAGGTGTGTGATATCATGGGGATACAGGTGTGTGATATCATGGAGATACAGGTGTGTGATAACATGGGATACAGGTGTGTGATATCATGGAGATACAGGTGTGTGATAACATGGGATACAGGTGTGTGATATCATGGAGATACAGGTGTGTGAAATCATGTGATACAGGTGTGTGATATCATGGGATACAGGTGTGTGATATCATGTGATACAGGTGTGTGATATCATGGGATACAGGTGTGTGATATCATGTAATACAGGTGTGTGATATCATGGGATACAGGTGTGTGATATCAGGGGATACAGGTGTGTGATATCATTGGGATACAGGTGTGTGATATCATGGGTATACAGGTGTGTGATATCATGGGTTACAGGTGTGTGATATCATGGGATACTGGTGTGTGATATCATGGGATACAGGTGTGTGATAACATGGGATACAGGTGTGTGATAACATGGGATACAGGTGTGTGATATCATGGGATACAGGTGTGTGATATCATCGGGATACAGGTGTGTGATATCATGGGGATACAGGTGTGTGATATCATGGGGTTACTTGTGTGTGATATCATGGAGATACAGGTGTGTGATATCATGGGGATACAGGTGTGTAATAACATATGATACAGGTGTGTGATATCGTGGAGATACAGGTGTGTGATAACATGGGATACAGGTGTGTGATATCGTGGAGATACAGGTGTGTGATAACATGGGGATACAGGTGTGTGATATCAGGGGATACAGGTGTGTGATATCATGGGATACAGGTGTGTGATATCATGGGATACAGGTGTGTGATAACATGGAGAAACAGGTGTGTAATAACATGGGATACAGGTGTGTGATATCATGGGGAAACAGGTGTGTGATATCCTGGGGATACAGGTGTGTGATAACATGTGATACAGGTCTGTGATATCGTGGAGATACAGGTGTGTGATATCATGGGATACAGGTGTGTGATAACATGGGGATACAGGTGTGTGATAACATGGGGATACAGGTGTGTGATATCAGGGGATACAGGTGTGTGATAACATGGGATACAGGTGTGTGATATCAGGGGATACAGGTGTGTGATAATATGGAGATACAGGTGTGTGATAACATGGGATACAGGTGTGTGATATCAGGGGATACAGGTGTGTGATATCATGGGATACAGGTGTGTGATATCATGGGATACAGGTGTGTGATATCATGGGATACAGGTGTGTGATATCATGGTATACAGGTGTGTGATAACATGGAGATACAGGTGTGTAATAACATGGGATACAGGTGTGTGAAATCATGGGGAAACAGGTGTGTGATATCATGGGGATACAGGTGTGTGATATCAGGGGATACAGGTGTGTGATAACATGGGATACAGGTGTGTGATATCATGGGATACAGGTGTGTGATATCATGGGATACAGGTGTGTGATAACATGGAGATACAGGTGTGTGATAACATGGAAATTCAGGTGTGTGATATCATGGGATACAGGTGTGTGATATTATGGGATACAGGTGTGTGATATCATGGGATACAAGTGTGTGATATCAGGGGATACAGGTGTGTGATATCAGGGGATACAGGTGTGTGATATCAGGGGATACAGGTGTGTGATAACATGTGATACAGGTGTGTGATAACATGGGATACAGGTGTGTGATAACATGGGGATACAGGTGTGTGATATCATGGGGATACAGGTGTGTGATAACATGGGATACAGGTGTGTGATATCATGGGATACAGGTGTGTGATATCATGGGATACAGGTGTGTGATAACATGGGATACAGGTGTGTGATAACATGGGGATACAGGTGTGTGATATCATGGGATACAGGTGTGTGATATCAGGGGATACAGGTGTGTGATATCAGAGGATACAGGTGTGTGATATTATGGGATACAGGTGTGTGATATCATGGGATACAGGTGTGTGATATCATGGGATACAGGTGTGTGATAACATGGGATACAGGTGTGTGATATCAGAGGACACAGGTGTGTGATAACATGGGATACAGGTGTGTGATATCATGGGATACAGGTGTGTGATATCATGGGATACAGGTGTGTGATAACATGGGATACAGGTGTGTGATAACATGGGATACAGGTGTGTGATAACATGGGGATACAGGTGTGTGATATCATGGGGTTACAGGTGTGTGATATCAGGGGATTCAGGTGTGTGATATCAGGGGATACAGGTGTGTGATATCATGGGGTTACAGGTGTGTGATATCATGGGATACAGGTGTGTGATATCATGGGATACAGGTGTGTGATAACATGGGATACAGGTGTGTGATATCATGGTGATACAGGTGTGTGATATCAGGGGATACAGGTGTGTGATATCATGGGGTTACAGGTGTGTGATATCATGGGATAAAGGTGTGTGATATCATGGGATACAGGTGTGTGATAACATGTGATACAGGTGTGTGATAACATGGGGATACAGGTGTGTGATATCATGATGATACGGGTGTGTGATATCATGGGATACAGGTGTGTGATATCATGGGATACAGGTGTGTGATATCAGGAGATACAGGTGTGTGATATCGTGGAGATACAGGTGTGTGATATCATGGAGATACAGGTGTGTGATATCGTGGAGATACAGGTGTGTGATAACATGAGATACAGGTGTGTGATATCATGGAGATACAGGTGTGTGATATCATGGAGATACAGGTGTGTGATATCGTGGAGATACAGGTGTGTGATATCATGGAGATACAGGTGTGTGATATCGTGGAGATACAGGTGTGTGATAACATGAGATACAGGTGTGTGATATCATGGAGATACAGGTGTGTGATAACATGGGATACAGGTGTGTGATATCATGGGGATACAGGTGTGTGATATCGTGGAGATACAGGTGTGTGATATCATGGGGATACTGGTGTGTGATATCATGGGATAGAGGTGTGTGATAACATGGGGATACAGGTGTGTGATATCGTGGAGATACAGGTGTGTGATAACATGAGATACAGGTGTGTGATAACATGGGATACAGGTGTGTGATATCATGGGGTTACAGGTGTGTGATAACATGGGAAACAGGTGTGTGATATCATGGGGACACAGGTGTGTGATATCATGGGGATACAGGTGTGTGATATCATGGGGATACAGGTGTGTGATAACATGGGGATACAGGTGTGTGACATCAGGGGATAGAGGTGTGTGATAACATGGGATACAGGTGTGTGATATCAGGGGATACAGGTGTGTGATATCATGGGATAGAGGTGTGTGATATCATGGGATACAGGTGTGTGATATCAGGGGATACAGGTGTGTGATATCATGGGGATACAGGTGTGTGATAACATGGGATACAGGTGTGTGATATCATGGGATACAGGGGTGTGATATCATGGGGATACAGGTGTGTGATATCATGGGAAACAGGTGTGTGATATCATGGGGATACAGGTGTGTGATATCATGGGGATACAGGTGTGTGATATAAGGGGATACAGGTGTGTGATATCGTGGAGATACAGGTGTGTGATAACATGTGATACAGGTGTGTGATATCATGGGATACAGGTGTGTGATATCGTGGGATACAGGTGTGTGATAACATGAGATACAGGTGTGTGATATCATGGGATACAGGTGTGTGATATCAGAGGATACAGGTGTGTGATATTATGGGATACAGGTGTGTGATATCATGGGATACAGGTGTGTGATATCAGAGGATACAGGTGTGTGATATTATGGGATACAGGTGTGTGATATCATGGGATACAGGTGTGTGATATCATGGGGATACAGGTGTGTGATATCAGGGGATACAGGTGTGTGATATCATGGGATACAGGTGTGTGATAACATGGGATATAGGTTTGTGATATCATGGGGATACAGGTGTGTGATATCATGGGATACAGGTGTGTGATATCATGGTGATACAGGTGTGTGATATCAGGGGATACAGGTGTGTGATATCACGGGGTTACAGGTGTGTGATATCATGGGATACAGGTGTGTGATATCATGGGATACAGGTGTGTGATAACATGGGGATACAGGTGTGTGATATAATGGGATACAGGTGTGTGATAACATGTGATACAGGTGTGTGATAACATGGGGATACAGGTGTGTGATATCATGGGATACAGGTCTGTGATATCATGGGATACAGGTGTGTGATATCAGGAGATACAGGTGTGTGATATCGTGGAGATACAGGTGTGTGATATCATGGGGATACAGGTGTGTGATATCGTGGAGATACAGGTGTGTGATAACATGAGATACAGGTGTGTGATATCATGGAGATACAGGTGTGTGATATCGTGGAGATACAGGTGTGTGATAACATGAGATACAGGTGTGTGATATCATGGAGATACAGGTGTGTGATATCATGGGGATACAGGTGTGTGATATCGTGGAGATACAGGTGTGTGATATCATGGGGATACTGGTGTGTGATATCATGGGATAGAGGTGTGTGATAACATGGGGATACAGGTGTGTGATATCGTGGAGATACAGGTGTGTGATAACATGAGATACAGGTGTGTGATAACATGGGGATACAGGTGTGTGATATCATGGGGATACAGGTGTGTGATATCATGGGGATACAGGTGTGTGATAACATGGGGATACAGGTGTGTGACATCATGGGGATAGAGGTGTGTGATAACATGGGATACAGGTGTGTGATATCATGGAGATACATGTGTGTGATAACATGGGGATACAGGTGTGTGATATCATGGGGATACAGGTGTGTGATATCAGGGGATACAGGTGTGTGATAACATGGGATACAGGTGTGTGATATCATGGGATACAGGTGTGTGATATCAGGGGATACAGGTGTGTGATAACATGGGGATACAGGTGTGTGATAACATGGGATACAGGTGTGTGATATCATGGGATACAGGTGTGTGATATCAGGGGATACAGGTGTGTGATAACATGGGATACAGGTGTGTGATATCATGGGATACAGGTGTGTGATATCAGGGGATACAGGTGTGTGATAACATGGGGATACAGGTGTGTGATAACATGGGATACAGGTGTGTGATATCATGGGATACAGGTGTGTGATAACATGGGATACAGGTGTGTGATATCAGGGGATACAGGTCTGTGATATCAGGGGATACAGGTCTGTGATATCATGGGATACAGGTGTGTGATAACATGGGATACAGGTGTGTGATATCAGGAGATACAGGTATGTGATATCATGGGGATACAGGTGTGTGATATCAGGAGATACAGGTGTGTGATATCATGGAGATACATGTGTGTGATAACATGGGGATACAGGTGTGTGATATCATGGGGATACAGGTGTGTGATATCAGGAGATACAGGTGTGTGATATCATGGGGATACAGGTGTGTGATATCAGGAGATACAGGTGTGTGATAACATGGGGATACAGGTGTGTGATATCAGGAGATACAGGTGTGTGATATCATGGGATACAGGTGTGTGATAACATGTGATACAGGTGTGTGATAACATGGGGATACAGGTGTGTGATATCATGGGATACAGGTGTGTGATATCAGGAGATACAGGTGTGTGATATCAGGAGATACAGGTGTGTGATAACATGGGGATACAGGTGTGTGATATCATGGGATACAGGTGTGTGATAACATGGGGATACAGTTCTGTGATATCATGGGATACAGGTGTGTGATAACATGGGGATACAGGTCTGTGATATCGTGGAGATACAGGTGTGTGATAACATGGGGATACAGGTGTGTGATAACATGGGATACAGGTGTGTGATATCAGGGGATACAGGTCTGTGATATCATGGAGATACAGGTGTGTTATATCAGGAGATACAGGTGTGTGATATCATGGGATACAGGTGTGTGATATCATGGAGATACAGGTGTGTGATATCAGGCGATACAGGTGTGTGATAACATGGGGATACAGGTGTGTGATATCATGGGATACAGGTGTGTGATATCAGGAGATACAGGTGTGTGATATCAGGGGATACAGGTGTGTGATATCATGGGATACAGGTGTGTGATATCATGGGGATACAGGTCTGTGATATCATGGGATACAGGTGTGTGATAACATGGGGATACAGGTCTGTGATATCAGGGGATACAGGTGTGTGATAACATGGGGATACAGGTCTGTGATATCATGGGATACAGGTCTGTGATATCATGGGGATACAGGTGTGTGATATCATGGGATAGAGGTGTGTGATAACATGGGGATACAGGTCTGTGATATCGTGGAGATACAGGTGTGTGATAACATGGGGATACAGGTGTGTGATAACATGGGATACAGGTGTGTGATATTGTGGAGATACAGGTCTGTGATATCATGGTATACAGGTGTGGGATATCATGGGATACAGGTGTGTGATATCATGGGATCAGTGGGCACTTACTTCCTCGAGGTCAGGCTGGCCCCCACACTCTCTTCAGACAGCACGATGTCCACCTGGAACTCTCCATCCTAAATATAGAGCACATTTTACTGACCACACTCCACATACTGCACTCCTGACATGGCATGTTCATCCAATTCAGCCACTCCATACACTGTCCTGCTCATGGTCACTCCATACACTGCCCTGCTCATGGCCACTCCATTCAATGCCCTGCTCATGGCCACACCATACACTGCCCTACTCATGGCCACTCCATACACTGTCCAACTCATGGCTACTCCATACACTGCCCTACTCATGGCCACTCCATACACTGCCTTACTCATGGCCACTCTATACACTGCCTTACTCATGGCCACTCCATACACTGTCCAACTCATGGCCACTCCATACACTGCCCTACTCATGGCCACTCCATACACTGCCCTACTCATGGCCACTCCATACAATGCCTTACTCATGGCCACTCCATACACTGCCCTACTCATGGCCACTCCATACACTGCCCTACTCATGGCCACTCCATACACTGCCCTACTCATGGCCACTCCATACACTGCCCTACTCATGGCCACTTCATACACCCTCCCTACTCATGGCCACTCCATACACCGCCCTACTCATGGCCACTCCATACACTGCCCTGCTCGTGGCCACTCCATACACTGCCCTACTCATGGCCACTCCATACAGTGTCCTACTCATGGCCACTCCATACATTGCCTTACTCATGGCCACTCCATACAGTGTCCTACTCAGGGCCACTACATACAGTGTCCTACTCATGGCCACTCCATACACTGCCCTACTCATGGCCACTCCATACACTGCCCTACTCATGGCCACTCCATACACTGCCCTACTCATGGCCACTCCATACACTGCCCTACTCATGGCCACTCCATACACCCTCCCTACTCATGGCCACTCCATACACTGCCCTACTCATGGCCACTCCATACACTGCCCTGCTCGTGGCCACTCCATACACTGCCCTACTCATGGCCACTCCATACAGTGTCCTACTCATGGCCACTCCATACATTGCCTTACTCATGGCCACTCCATATAGTGTCCTACTCATGGCCACTCCATACATTGCCTTACTCATGGCCACTCCATATAGTGTCCTACTCATGGCCACTCCATACACTGCCCTACTCATGGCCACTCCATACACTGCCCTACTCATGGCCACTCCATACAGTGTCTAACTCTTGGCCACTCTATACACTGTCCTACTCATGGCCACTCCATACACTGTTTAGATCATGGTCATTCCATTCACTCCTGTCATGGCACTCACTGGCCACTTATCTCCCTCACACACTATAAGTATCAGCTTTAAGTGGCCACTGACTGCCTGCAGTTGGAAGAGGGGATCCAGGGGGCGCTCGGGATACATGGCGAACAGCCTGATGTCTGCGGAGACCTGCAGGGTCAGAGAGTCCTCAAGGAAGCTCAGAGAAGGAGGAGAGCGAGCAGAGACTTGGAGGAGAAGTGGCGGGGAGTCTGGGAACCTCTGGGGTAACTGAGGAGAACAGAGAGTTACCCACAAGTCAGTTCACTGGGCACAGACCACACTGAGACCCAGAGACACGACACACAATGACTCGGCACACAGAGACACAAAAAGACACAGCACCCAGAGACATAGAGAGACATGGCACCCAGAGACACAGAGAGACACGACACACAATGACTCAGCACACAGAGACACAAAAAGACACAGCACCCAGAGACATAGAGAGACATGGCATCCAGAGACACAAAGAGACACAGCACCCAGAGACATAGAGAGACATGGCATCCAGAGACACAAAGAGACACAGCACCCAGAGACATAGAGAGACATGCCACCCAGAGACACAAAGAGACACGACACACAATGACTCGGCACACTGAGACAAAAAGAGACACAGCACCCAGAGACATAGAGAGACATGGCATCCAGAGACACAAAGAGACACGACACACAATGACTCAGCACACAGAGACA
Source organism: Discoglossus pictus (assembly GCA_027410445.1). Taxonomy (NCBI): domain Eukaryota; kingdom Metazoa; phylum Chordata; class Amphibia; order Anura; family Alytidae; genus Discoglossus; species Discoglossus pictus. Next base: position 28,894 of record JAPZIH010001031.1, read on the forward strand.
CAAAAAGACACAGCACCCAGAGACATAGAGAGACATGGCATCCAGAGACACAAAGAGACACAGCACCCAGAGACATAGAGAGACATGGCATCCAGAGACACAAAGAGACACAGCACCCAGAGACATAGAGAGACATGCCACCCGGAGACACAAAGAGACACGACACACAATGACTCGGCACACTGAGACACAAAGAGACACAGCACCCAGAGACATAGAGAGACATGCCACCCAGAGACACAAAGAGACACGACACACAATGACTCAGCACACAGAGACATAGAGAGACATGGCATCCAGAGACACAAAGAGACACAGCACCCAGAGACATAGAGAGACATGCCACCCAGAGACACAAAGAGACACGACACACAATGACTCAGCACACAGAGACATAGAGAGACATGGCATCCATAGACACAAAGAGACACAGCACCCAGAGACATAGAGAGACATGGCATCCAGAGACACAAAGAGACACAGCACCCAGAGACATAGAGAGACATGCCACCCAGAGACACAAAGAGACACGACACACAATGACTCGGCACACTGAGACAAAAAGAGACACAGCACCCAGAGACATAGAGAGACATGGCATCCAGAGACACAAAGAGACACGACACACAATGACTCAGCACACAGAGACACAAAAAGACACAGCACCCAGAGACATAGAGAGACATGGCATCCAGAGACACAAAGAGACACAGCACCCAGAGACATAGAGAGACATGGCATCCAGAGACACAAAGAGACACAGCACCCAGAGACATAGAGAGACATGCCACCCAGAGACACAAAGAGACACGACACACAATGACTCGGCACACTGAGACACAAAGAGACACAGCACCCAGAGACATAGAGAGACATGCCACCCAGAGACACAAAGAGACACGACACACAATGACTCAGCACACAGAGACATAGAGAGACATGGCATCCAGAGACACAAAGAGACACAGCACCCAGAGACATAGAGAGACATGCCACCCAGAGACACAAAGAGACACGACACACAATGACTCAGCACACAGAGACACAAAAAGACACAGCACCCAGAGACATAGAGAGACATGGCATCCAGAGACACAAAGAGACACGACACACAATGACTCGTCACACTGAGACACAAAGAGACACAGCACCCAGAGACATAGAGAGACATGCCACCCAGAGACACAAAGAGACACGACACACAATGACTCAGCACACAGAGACACAAAAAGACACAGCACCCAGAGACATAGAGAGACATGGCATCCAGAGACACAAAGAGACACAGCACCCAGAGACATAGAGAGACATGGCATCAAGAGACACAAAGAGACACAGCACCCAGAGACATAGAGAGACATGCCACCCAGAGACACAAAGAGACACGACACACAATGACTCGGCACACTGAGACACAAAGAGACACAGCACCCAGAGACATAGAGAGACATGCCACCCAGAGACACAAAGAGACACGACACACAATGACTCGGCACACTGAGAAAAAAAGAGACACAGCACCCAGAGACATAGAGAGACATGGCATCCAGAGACACAAAGAGACACGACACACAATGACTCAGCACACAGAGACACAAAAAGACACAGCACCCAGAGACATAGAGAGACATGGCATCCAGAGACACAAAGAGACACAGCACCCAGAGACATAGAGAGACATGGCATCCAGAGACACAAAGAGACACAGCACCCAGAGACATAGAGAGACATGCCACCCAGAGACACAAAGAGACACGACACACAATGACTCGGCACACTGAGACACAAAGAGACACAGCACCCAGAGACATAGAGAGACATGCCACCCAGAGACACAAAGAGACACGACACACAATGACTCAGCACACAGAGACATAGAGAGACATGGCATCCAGAGACACAAAGAGACACAGCACCCAGAGACATAGAGAGACATGCCACCCAGAGACACAAAGAGACACGACACACAATGACTCAGCACACAGAGACACAAAAAGACACAGCACCCAGAGACATAGAGAGACATGGCATCCAGAGACACAAAGAGACACAGCACCCAGAGACATAGAGAGACATGGCATCCAGAGACACAAAGAGACACAGCACCCAGAGACATAGAGAGACATGCCACCCAGAGACACAAAGAGACACGACACACAATGACTCGGCACACTGAGACACAAAGAGACACAGCACCCAGAGACATAGAGAGACATGCCACCCAGAGACACAAAGAGACACGACACACAATGACTCGGCACACTGCGACACAAAGAGACACAGCACCCAGAGACATAGAGAGACATGCCACCCAGAGACACAAAGAGACACGACACACAATGACTCAGCACACAGAGACACAAAAAGACACAGCACCCAGAGACATAGAGAGACATGGCATCCAGAGACACAAAGAGACACAGCACCCAGAGACATAGAGAGACATGGCATCCAGAGACACAAAGAGACACAGCACCCAGAGACATAGAGAGACATGCCACCCAGAGACACAAAGAGACACGACACACAATGACTCGGCACACTGAGACACAAAGAGACACAGCACCCAGAGACATAGAGAGACATGCCACCCAGAGACACAAAGAGACACGACACACAATGACTCGGCACACTGAGACACAAAGAGACACAGCACCCAGAGACATAGAGAGACATGGCATCCAGAGACACAAAGAGACACAACCCACAATGACCCGGCACACAGAGACACAAAGAGACACAGCACCCAGAGACATAGAGAGACATGGCACCCAGAGACACAGAGAGACACAGCCACCAGAGACATAGAGAGACATGGCACCCAGAGACACAGAGAGACATGGCACCCAGAGACACAGAGACACAATGACTCGGCACACAGAGACACAAAGAGACACAGCACCCAGAGACATAGAGAGACATGGCACCCAGAGACACAAAGAGACACAGCACCCAGAGACATAGAGAGACATGGCACACAGAGACACAAAGAGACACAGCACCCAGAGACATAGAGAGACATGGCACCCAGAGACACAGAGAGACACAGCACCCAGAGACATAGAGAGACATGGCACCCAGAGACACAAAGAGACACGACCCACAATGACTCGGCACACAGAGACACAAAGAGACACAGCACCCAAAGACATAGAGAGACATGGCACCCAGAGACACAGAGAGACACAGCACCCAGAGACATAGAGAGACATGGTGTAACGGATCTACTGGCACCCCGACCGGGTACCTCCGTTGATGGACGCGTCCTAGCTTGCGTCAAGGCCTACAAGCACTGCACCGGACACCAAAACCACCACAGACTCCAAGGATAGTACATCAGGAACAAGCGTTCAGTAGTTACAGCTCAAGGGAGTATGCAAAAGCATAGCAATCCCCAGTATGATATAGCGATCCCCTCAAATAACGAGACAAGGCTACGTTTTGAAGGGTCAAGAAGAACTAGAACTTTAATGACAGGGGATCTCCTTTTATGCAATGGTGCCCTCTGAAGGGCTACCCCCACATAATTATCACAGCCAATTAGATACATGGTTCAACCCCCACCTCTCCTCCCCTCAGATAACAGGTAACACAATTAAAACAGACACAATTTTAACCACATTCTGGATGTACCCCAAATACAGGGGGTACACATTTAAGTCCCACACAATTCAATAGCTCTCACCCAGGGGAACAACATATAAAAAAATGGCATGAATCAGACCAGGGGTTCAAAAGTTAGTAAAAGTATGTTTTACACACATAACATAACACACAGACATTGCACATATCCCCCACACAATACACATATAGGACAATAGGTGAGTCACACCTCCCTGGCAACTTGGATACAATCAGACATTGATTCAATTACACTTCTTTGTTCTTATCAGAGAATGAAAACACTTTGGAAAATGCAAGGATCCTTTACAACTTTCTTATCTCTTGAATCTCTGTAATAGGATTATCTATTAGCCTAGGTCTGCAAAAGTCTGGCTAATATTCTGCAGAGCATAAACCAGCATACATATAGTAGGATCATATTTTAACCATAATAATCATAAAACAGGGTAAAACAGTGATGGGTTCCGTTACACACCTCCCCCGTGACTATAAGCCGGCATACACGGTCTGATCCCAACGGATCGGCTTGGGGATGTCCGGACAAAAGTATTTGTTGGTCAATTCTCTATTTTGACAACCCATCAGCATTACTGCAATTCACATTTACTCACATTTCACATATCCCCAGATAGCTGGGATCTGAGCGCACAAAACTACCGAATGGCGCTCAGATCCTCTTCACACAGTTCAATTGCCATGTAGCTAAAGTCTTTCCCATAGTCTTTCATCATATGAATGGGCTCCATGGCATAGTTATCTGGGTGTATCACCGCTCACACAGGGCAAGTACCGAATGACCCCCCTGTATGTAAAGGGCCAGAATGAGTGACATACACTCTGGTATGGCCGAATACTGTGTTTGTATTGCAATATGTCCCAGGGCCATAGTCGCAGGGCAGGAGGCTGGCAAACAGTCCTCTCCAAGCCAAAGTGGCGAAGGGCACTTCGTCACACATCTCTCCTTTGGGGGGAAGTCTAACCAGGCACCTGACCTTCTGCCGGTCCGTGCCTCCGTTAGACGAGCCACCAACCCACAATAAGCCAGTGCTAGAGCAGTCCCCCCACAACAACAAAGTGCAAGAGCAGCCCACCCACAACAAACCGTTACTGCAACTGGATATTTCGCTGTGGCGATGGGGCAACACGCTGAGGGGACTTGAGGGGCAGAGGCCAGCGGCACTCTGCCCTGATGCCAGCTCTTCTGCTGGGGTACTTGGGACATATTCCAGCTCAGTAGCCAGGGAAAGGTGGGGGTCAGTGGGGGTTAACATTTCCTCTGTTAACCCTGGGGCCACATTAGAAGATAGCTGGGGAAGGGAATTTGTACTTACCCCCTCCTCCGGTTGTCCCAGTGAGGGTAGTTGGGGATCTGGATAGGCTGGGGGCGCAGAGACCACGGTCCCATCTGCGCCGTCTGGGAGATTGGTGTCTCCCCTTGTCAGGGTAAACTGTCGCTTGGGCGGAAGGACGACACCTTCTGCCCCCTGTGGTTCACACTGCCGCTGGGGGGGAAGGACGACAACTTCTGCCCCCTGGGGTTCACACTGCCGCTGGGGGGGAAGGACGACAACTTCTGCCCCCTGGGGTTCACACTGCCGCTGGGGGGGAAGGACGACACCTTCTGCCCCCTGGGGTTCACACTGCCGCTGGGGGGGAAGGACGACACCTTCTGCCCCCTGGGGTTCACACTGCCGCTGGGGGGGAAGGACGACACCTTTTGCCCCCTGAGGTTCACACTGCCGCTGGGGGGGAAGGACGACATCTTCTGCCCCCTGGAGGGCCGGTAGAGAGACCTCGGTCCCATCTCTACCTGCCATCTGGAGGTCATCACAGGACCAGTCAATGAAGTCTGGTTCTGCTTGTCGAGTAGGTTGGGGCTGCACGAAGCTGAGCAGGTGTTGGTAGTCCTGCTCCAGCTCCCGCTCTCTCGTTACCAGGTGGGTCATGTCTTTGCTCACCTCGGCTTCGTCATCCCAGACATACATGCCCATCCGGTTGTCGTAGATGTCCCAAAACCTAGACCCCTCCGTGCTGCCAAGATCAATATCGTCCTAAAAGGCATCCCATAATAAACCCGGGCCATCATAATCATTCCCCTCCGGTAAGTCGTGTTCAGACGTCCAGGGGGTAAGTCGAACGGTATGCCACCAGAGGGCCTGGTATGCGTTGTCTAGCCAGATCTCTCGCCATACCAGGGTTTCTAGTCTTGTCACCCACTCATCCAGGGGCTGCTCTCCCAATAGATACATCCGCATCGCCACACGCTTCTGTAGCCGCTGCTCATCACTGGGGAGACTCTCACCTCGCCGCCATTGGGCATCTTCCAGGGCATCATACCAGAGTTCCTTTCTGTCTGCATCCCTGTAGTCCGCGGCCGCCTCCTCCTCCTCATCATGAAACGCTGTCTGAAAACTAGCCGGTTCCATCCTGCTGTAGCCAAGGGCGCTGTACGGATACTAGCGTTGCCCTCAATTTGTAACTCCAAACGTTACTGGTGTCTCCGTGCTGCTTTTCCTCTTACTAGGACGCCATCCCACCACTGCCAGCCAATGTAACGGATCTACTGGCACCCCGACCGGGTACCTCCGTTGATGGACGCGTCCTAGCTTGCGTCGAGGCCTACAAGCACTGCACCGGACACCAAAACCACCACAGACTCCAAGGATAGTACATCAGGAACAAGCGTTCAGTAGTTACAGCTCAAGGGAGTATGCAAAAGCATAGCAATCCCCAGTATGATATAGCGATCCCCTCAAATAACGAGACAAGGCTACGTTTTGAAGGGTCAAGAAGAACTAGAACTTTAATGACAGGGGATCTCCTTTTATGCAATGGTGCCCTCTGAAGGGCTACCCCCACATAATTATCACAGCCAATTAGATACATGGTTCAACCCCCACCTCTCCTCCCCTCAGATAACAGGTAACACAATTAAAACAGACACAATTTTAACCACATTCTGGATGTACCCCAAATACAGGGGGTACACCTTTAAGTCCCACACCATTCAATAGCTCTCACCCAGGGGAACAACATATAAAAAAATGGCATGAATCAGACCAGGGGTTCAAAAGTTAGTAAAAGTATGTTTTACACATAACACACAGACATTGCACATATCCCCCATACAATACACATATAGGACAATAGGTGAGTCACACCTCCCTGGCAACTTGGATACAATCAGACATTAATTAGATCAACCTTCTTTGTTCTTATCAGAGAATGAAAACACTTTGGAAAATGCAAGGATCCTTTACAACTTTCTTATCTCTTGAATCTCTGTAATAGGATTATCTATTAGCCTAGGTCTGCAAACGTCTGGCTAATATTCTGCAGAGCATAAACCAGCATACATATAGTAGGATCATATTTTAACCATAATAATCATAAAACAGGGTAAAACAGTGATGGGTTCCGTTACACATGGCACCCAGAGACACAGAGAGACATGGCACCCAGAGACACAGAGACACAATGACTCGGCACACAGAGACACAAAGAGACACAGCACCCAGAGACATAGAGAGACATGGCACCCAGAGACACAAAGAGACACGACCCACAATTACTCGGCACACAGAGACACAAAGAGACACAGCACCCAGAGACATAGAGAGACATGCCACCCAGAGACACAGAGAGACACAGCACCCAGAGACATAGAGAGACATGGCACCCAGAGACACAGAGAGACACAGCACCCAGAGACATAGAGAGACATGGCACCCAGAGACACAGAGACACAATGACTCGGCACACAGAGACACAAAGAGACACAGCACCCAGAGACATAGAGAGACATGGCACCCAGAGACACAAAGAGACACGACCCACAATGACTCGGCACACAGAGACACAAAGAGACACAGCACCCAGAGACATAGAGAGACATGGCACCCAGAGACACAGAGAGACACGACACACAATGACTCAGCACACAGAGACACAAAGAGACACAGCACCCAGAGACATAGAGAGGCATGGCACCCAGAGACACAGAGAGACACGACACACAATGACTCAGCACACAGAGACACAAAAAGACACAGCATCCAGAGACATAGAGATACATGGCATCCAGAGACACAAAGAGACACAGCACCCAGAGACATAGAGATACATGGCATCCAGAGACACAAAAAGACACAGCACCCAGAGACATAGAGAGACATGGCATCCAGAGACACAAAGAGACACAGCACCCAGAGACATAGAGAGACATGGCATCCAGAGACACAACACACAATGACTCGGCACACTGAGACACAAAAAGACACAGCACCCAGAGACACAGCACCCAGAGACATAGAGAGACATGGCATCCAGAGACACAAAGAGACACAGCACCCAGAGACATAGAGAGGCATGGCACCCAGAGACACAGAGAGACACGACACACAATGACTCAGCACACAGAGACACAAAAAGACACAGCATCCAGAGACATAGAGATACATGGCATCCAGAGACACAAAGAGACACAGCACCCAGAGACATAGAGAGACATGGCACCCAGAGACACAACACACAATGACTCGGCACACAGAGACACAAAGAGACACAGCACCCAGAGACATAGAGAGACATGGCACCCGGAGACACAGAGAGACACGACATGACATAGACATGACATAGACACAAAGAGACACGACACACAATGACTCGGCATACAGAGACACAAAGAGACACAGCACCCAGAGACACGACACACGATGACTCGGCACACAGAGACACACAGAGACACAGCACCCAGAGACATAGAGAGACATGGCACCCAGAGACACAGAAAGACACAGCATCCAGAGACATAGAGAGACATGGCACCCAGAGACACAGAAAGACACAGCATCCAGAGACATAGAGAGACATGGCACCCAGAGACACACAGAGACACAGCACCCAGAGACACAAAGAGACATGGCACCCAGAGACACAGAGAGAGACAGCATCCAGAGACATAGAGAGACATGGCACCCAGAGACACAGAAAGACACAGCATCCAGAGACATAGAGAGACATGGCACCCAGAGACACAGAAAGACACAGCATCCAGAGACATAGAGAGACATGGCACCCAGAGACACACAGAGACACAGCACCCAGAGACACAAAGAGACATGGCACCCAGAGACACAGAGAGACACAGCATCCAGAGACATAGAGAGACATGGCATCCAGAGACACGACACACAATGACTCGGCACACAGAGACACAAAGAAACACAGCACCCAGAGACATAGAGAGACATGGCATCCAGAGACACAAAGAGACACGACACACAATGACTCGGCACACAAAGACACAAAAAGACACAGCACCCAGAGACATAGAGAGACATGGCACCCAGAGACACAGAGAGACACAGCACCCAGAGACATAAAGAGACACAGCACCCAGAGACAAAGAGACATGGCACCCAGAGTCACGACACACAATAACTCGGCACACAGAGACACAGCACCCAGAGACATAGAGATTCATGGCACCCAGAGACACGACACACAATGACTCGGCACAAAGAGACACACAGAGACACAGGACCCAGAGACATAGAGAGACATGGCACCCAGAGACACGACACACAATAACTCGGCACATTGAGACACAAAGAGACACAGCACCCAGAGACAAAGAGACATGGCACCCAGAGACACAAAGAGACACGGCACCCAGAGACATAGAGAGACATGGCACCCAGAGACACGACACACAATAACTCGGCACACAGAGACACAAAGAGACACGACACACAATGACTCCGCACACAGAGACACACAGAGACACAGCACCCAGAGACATAGAGAGACATGGCACCCAGAGACACAGAGAGACACGACACACAATGACTCGGCACAAAGAGACACACAGAGACGCAGGACCCAGAGACATAGAGAGACATGGCACCCAGAGACACGACACACAATAACTCGGCACACAGAGACACAAAGAGACACGACACACAATGACTCCGCACACAGAGACACACAGAGACACAGCACCCAGAGACATAGAGAGACATGGCACCCAGAGACACAGAGAGACACGACACACAATGACTCGGCACAAAGAGACACACAGAGACACAGCACCCAGAGACATAGAGAGACACGGCACCCAGAGACACAGAGAGACATGGCACTCAGAGACACAAAGAGACACGACACACAATGACTCCGCACACAGAGACACAGCACCCAGAGACATAGAAAGACATGGCACCCAGAGACACACGACATGACATAGACACGACATAGACACAAAGAGACACGACACACAATGACTCCGCACACAGAGACACAAAGAGACACAGCACCCAGAGACACGACACACGATGACTCGGCACACAGAGACACACAGAGACACAGCACCCAGAGACAAAGAGAGACACGGCACCCAGAGACACAAAGAAACACGGCACCCAGAGACACAGAGAAACATGGCACCCAGAGACACAAAGAGACACGACACACAATGACTCCGCACACAGAGACACAGCATCCAGAGACATATAGAGACATAGCACCCAGAGACACAACACACAATGACTCGGCACACAGAGACACAACACCCATCGACACAGCATCCAGAGACATAGAGAGACATAGCACCCAGAGACACAACACACAATGACTCGGCACACAGAGACACAACACCCATCGACACAGCATCCAGAGACATAGAGAGACATAGCCCCCAGAGACACAAAGAGACACGACATACAATGACTCGGCTCACAGAGACACAACACCCATCGACACAGCATCCAGAGACATAGAGAGACATAGCCCCCAGAGACACAAAGAGACACGACATACAATGACTCGGCTCACAGAGACACACAGAGACACAGCACCCAGAGACATAGAGACACGGCACCCAGAGACCCAGAGAAACACGGCACCCAGAGACACAAAGAAACACGGCACACAATGACTCCGCACACAGAGACACAACACCCAGCGACACAGCATCCAGAGACATGACAGACATAGCACCCAGAGACATAGAGAGACATGGCATCCAGAGACACGACACACAATGACTCGGCACACAGAGACACACAGAGACACCGCACCCAGAGACATAGAGATACATGGCACCCAGAGACACAAAGAGACATGACACACAATGACTCCGCACCCAGAGGCACGGCACCCAGAATCCCAGAAAAAAGGCGCCCAGAGGCACAGAGAGACATGGCACCCACAGATGTAGAGACACAGAGAGACAGTGTCCAGAAATGCGGCAACCAGAGGCACACTAGACCTGAGGCACATCTAGGAGCAGATTTGCAGCACCTACATACAGAGTAACCTACATACAGAGACACCTACATACAGCGACACCTACATACAGAGACACCTACATACAGCGACACCTACATACAGAGACACCTACATACAGAGACACCTACATACAGAGACTCCTACATACAGCGACACCTACATACAGCGACACCTACATACAGAGACACCTACATACAGAGACACCTACATACAGCGACACCTACATACAGAGACACCTACATACAGAGACCCCTACATACAGAGACCCCTACATACAGAGACACCTACATACAGAGACCCCTACATACAGAGACCCCTACATACAGAGACACCTACATACAGCGACACCTACATACAGAGACACCTACATACAGAGACACCTACATACAGAGACTCCTACATACAGCGACACCTACATACAGAGATACCTACATACAGCGACACCTACATACAGAGACACCTACATAACGAGACACCTACATACAGAGACACCTACATAACGAGACACCTACATACAGAGACACCTATATACAAAGACTTCTACATACAGAGACACCTACATACAGAGACACCTACATACAGAGACACCTACATAATGAGACACCTACATACAGAGACACCTACATAATGAGACACCTACATACAGAGACACCTACATACAGAGAGACCTACATACAGCGACACCTACATACAGAGACAACTACATACAGAGACACCTACATAATGAGACACCTACATACAGAGACACCTACATAATGAGACACCTACATACAGAGACACCTACATACAGAGACACATAAATACAGAGATACCTACATACAGAGACACCTACATACAGAGAGACCTACATACAGCGACACCTACATACAGAGACAACTACATACAGAGACACCTACATACAGAGACACCTACATACAGAGACACCTACATAACGAGACACCTACATACAGAGACACCTATATACAAAGACTTCTACATACAGAGACACCTACATACAGAGACACCTACATACAGAGACACCTACTTAATGAGACACCTACATACAGAGACACCTACATAATGAGACACCTACATACAGAGACACCTACATAATGAGACACCTACATACAGAGACACCTACATACAGAGACACATAAATACAGAGATACCTACATACAGAGACACCTACATACAGAGAGACCTACATACAGCGACACCTACATACAGAGACAACTACATACAGAGACACCTACATACAGACACATACATACAGAGGCACCTACATACAGAGACACCTACATATAGAGACACCTACATACAGAGACACCTACATACAGCGATACCTACATACAGAGACACCTACATACAGAGACACATAAATACAGAGACACCTACATACAGAGACACCTACATACAGAGGCACCTACATACAGAGACACCTACATACAGCGACACCTACATATAGAGACACCTACATACAGAGACACCGACATATAGAGACACCTACATACAGAGGCACCTACATACAGAGACACCTACATACAGAGACACCTACATACAGAGGCACCTACATACAGAGACACCTACATATAGAGACACCTACATACAGAGACACCTACATATAGAGACACCTACATACAGAGACACCTACATACAGAGACACATAAATACAGAGATACCTACATACAGAGACACATACATAAAGAGATACCTACATACAGAGACACCTACATACCGAGATACCTACATACAGAGACACCTACATACCGAGACACCTACATACAGAGACACCTACATACAGAGACACCTACATACAGAGGCACCTACATACAGAGACACCTACATACAGAGACACCTACATACAGAGGCACCTACATACAGAGACACATACATAAAGAGATACCTACATACAGAGACACCTACATACAGCGACACCTACATACAGAGACACCTACATACAGAGACACCTACATACAGAGACACCTACATACACAGCACATGTCTCACCTCTGGAGCAAACATCGCTAAACCTTTTATGTTGAGGCGCAGCGGAGATATCTTGGGGATCTGAAACATGTAGAGAGTTAATTTAACTAATGTGTCTCCTGTGTGACTCACACCACCACCCCAGTGTTACTATAACTAATATTCCTCACACACTCAGTGTTACTATAACTAATATTCCTCACACACTCTGTGTTACTATAACTAATATTCCTCACACATACTCGCTGGGCCCCTCACCATGTCATCGGTCACATTTGACCTGAGGGCCCCGGCCTTGTAGTGGACATATCCAGCAGAATTAGCTGAAAACTGTGACAGAGCCAGGAGGAGCATCCGTGAGTCCAGATCTGGAAGTACCAGCTTCTCAGGGGTGTATGGAGGCTCCCAGCGCTGGGTCAGGCCAACAAACTGTCCCTGTGGCACAAATGGGAGAGCCAAGGATGAAGCATCGCTCCCTCACAGCTCCCCGCACAATAATGTCACTAACCCCAAGACTACCTTTACTGCGAGCTCCAGGTTGTTCTCATTGACCAGAGGAGGAGCGACCAGAGGAACTTCAATGGCAGCTACTGAGTCCACTGGCTGAGAAACTGGAAAACCACACAGAGATGAAGGGTTAATATTACACAGGAACCACACACATGCACAATGATAGTTATTGTGGAGTAAGAGGTTACCAGGACTGTGTATGTGAGGGGATTATGGGATTATCAGGACTGTGTATGTGAGGGGATTATCAGAATTGTGTATGTGAGGGGATTATCAGGACTGTGTATGTGAGGGGATTATGGGATTATCAGGACTGTGTATGTGAGGGGATTATGGGATTATCAGGACTGTGTATGTGAGGGGATTATCAGGACTGTGTATGTGAGGGGTTTATGGGATTATCAGGATTGTGTATGTGAGGGGATTATGGGATTATCAGGACTGTGTATGTGAGGGGATTATGGGATTATCAGGACTGTGTATGTGAGGGGATTATCAGGACTGTGTATGTGAGGGGTTTATGGGATTATCAGGATTGTGTATGTGAGGGGATTATGGGATTATCAGGACTGTGTATGTGAGGGGATTATCAGGACTTTGTATGTGAGGGGATTATGGGATTATCAGAACTGTGTATGTGAGGGGATTATGGTATTATCAGGACTGTGTATGTGAGGGGATTATGGGATTATCAGGATTGTGTATGTGAGGGGATTATGGGATTATCAGGACTGTGTATGTGGGGGGATTATGGGATTATCAGGACTGTGTATGTGAGGGGATTATGGGATTATCAGGACTGTGTATGTGAGGGGATTATGGGATTATCAGGATTGTGTATGTGAGGGGATTATGGTATTATCAAGATTGTGTATGTGAGGGGATTATGGGATTATCAGGACTGTGTATGTGAGGGGATTATGGTATTATCAGGATTGTGTATGTGAGGGGATTATGGGATTATCAGGATTGTGTATGTGAGGGGATTATGGTATTATCAGGACTGTGTATGTGGGGGGATTATGGGATTATCAGGATTGTGTATGTGAGGGGATTATGGTATTATCAGGACTGTGTATGTGGGGGGATTATGGGATTATCAGGACTGTGTATGTGAGAGGATTATGGGATTATCAGGACTGTGTATGTGAGGGGATTGTGGGATTATCATGACTGTGTATGTGAGGGGATTGTGGGATTATCATGACTGTGTATGTGAGGGGATTATGGGTTTATCAGGTCTGTGTATGTGAGAGGATTATGGGATTATCAGGACTGTGTATGTGAGGGGATTGTGGGATTATCATGACTGTGTATGTGAGGGGATTATGGGATTATCAGGACTGTGTATGTGAGGGGATTATGGTATTATCAGGATTGTGTATGTGAGGGGATTATGGGATTATCAGGACTGTGTATGTGAGGGGATTATGGGATTATCAGGACTGTGTATGTGAGGGGATTATGGGATTATCAGGACTGTGTATGTGAGGAGATTATGGGATTATCAGGATTGTGCATGTGAGGGGATTATGGTATTATCAAGATTGTGTATGTGAGGGGATTATGGGATTATCAGGACTGTGTATGTGAGGGGATTATGGAATTATCAGGATTGTGTATGTGAGGGGATTATGGTATTATCAGGACTGTATGTGGGGGGATTATGGGATTATCAGGATTGTGTATGTGAGGGGATTATGGTATTATCAGGACTGTGTATGTGGGGGGATTATGGGATTATCAGGACTGTGTATGTGAGAGGATTATGGGATTATCAGGACTGTGTATGTGAGGGGATTGTGGGATTATCATGACTGTGTATGTGAGGGGATTGTGGGATTATCATGACTGTGTATGTGAGGGGATTATGGGTTTATCAGGACTGTGTATGTGAGGGGATTATCAGGACTGTGTATGTGAGAGGATTATGGGATTATCAGGACTGTGTATGTGAGAGGATTATGGGATTATCAGGATTGTGTATGTGAGGGGATTATGGGATTATCAGGACTGTGTATGTGAGGGGATTATCAGGACTGTGTGTGTAAGAGGATTATGGGATTAACAGGAATGTGAATATGAAGGGATTTACAGTACTGTGTATGTGAGAGGATTATGGGATTACGAGGACTGTGTATGTGAGGGGATTATGGGATTACCAGGACTGTGTATGTGAGGGGATTATCAGGACTGTGTATGTGAGGGGATTATCAGGACTGTGTATGTGGGGGGATAATCAGGATTGTGTATGTGAGGGGATTATCGGGACTGTGTATGTGAGGGGAAATCAGGATTGTGTATGTGAAAGGATTGTTGGATTATCAGGACTGTGTATGTGAGGGGTTTATGGGATTGTCAGGATTGTGTATGTGAGGGGATTATGGGATTATCAGGACTGTGTATGTGAGGGGATTATGGGATTATCAACACTGTGTATGTGAGGTGAAATCAGGATTGTGTATGTGAGAGGATTATGGGATTATCAGGACTGTGTATGTGAGGGGATTATGGGATTATCAGGACTGTGTATGTGGGGGGATAATCAGGATTGTGTATGTGAGGGGATTATGGGTTTATCAGGACTGTGTATGTGAGGGGATTATCAGGACTGTGTATGTGAGAGGATTATGGGATTATCAGGACTGTGTATGTGAGAGGATTATGGGATTATCAGGATTGTGTATGTGAGGGGATTATGGGATTATCAGGACTGTGTATGTGGGGGGATTATCAGGACTGTGTGTGTAAGAGGATTATGGGATTAACAGGAATGTGAATATGAAGGGATTTACAGTACTGTGTATGTGAGAGGATTATGGGATTACGAGGACTGTGTATGTGAGGGGATTATGGGATTACCAGGACTGTGTATGTGAGGGGATTATCAGGACTGTGTATGTGAGGGGATTATCAGGACTGTGTATGTGGGGGGATAATCAGGATTGTGTATGTGAGGGGATTATCGGGACTGTGTATGTGAGGGGAAATCAGGATTGTGTATGTGAAAGGATTGTTGGATTATCAGGACTGTGTATGTGAGGGGTTTATGGGATTGTCAGGATTGTGTATGTGAGGGGATTATGGGATTATCAGGACTGTGTATGTGAGGGGATTATGGGATTATCAACACTGTGTATGTGAGGTGAAATCAGGATTGTGTATGTGAGAGGATTATGGGATTATCAGGACTGTGTATGTGAGGGGATTATGGGATTATCAGGACTGTGTATGTGGGGGGATAATCAGGATTGTGTATGTGAGGGGATTATGGGATTATCAGGACTGTGTATGTGGGGGGATAATCAGGACTGTGTATGTGAGGGGATTATGGGATTATCAGGACTGTGTATGTGGGGGGATTATCAGTACTGTGTATGTGAGGGGATTATCAGGATTGTGTATGTGAGGGGATTATCGGGACTGTGTATGTGAGGGGAAATCAGGATTGTGTATGTGAGGGGAAATCAGGATTGCGGAGTGAGGGGTTACCAGGATTGTGGAGTTAGGGGTTACCAGGCTGGTGCGAATGAGGGGATATCAGGATTGTGCGGATGAGGGGATATCAGGATTGTGCGGATGAGGGGATATCGGGATTGTGCGGATGAGGGGATATCAGGATTGTGCGGATGAGGGGATATCGGGATTGTGCGGATGAGGGGATATCAGGATTGTGCGGATGAGGGGATATCGGGATTGTGTGGATGAGGGGATATCAGGATTGTGTGGATGAGGGGATATCGGGATTGTGCGGATGAGGGGATATCAGGATTGTGCGGATGAGGGGATATAAGGATTGAGTGGATGAGGCGATATCAGGATTGTGCGGATGATTGTATATCAGGAGTAACGGAACCCATCACTGTTTTACCCTGTTTCATGGTTATTATTATGTTTAAAATATGATCCTACTATTATACTGTATGTATGTTGGTTTATGCTCTGCAGAATATTAGCCCAGACTATTGCAGACCTGGGCATAATAGATAATCCTATTACAGAGACTCCTCATCAGATAAGGAAGTCTATTGTTTAAAGTGTTTTCATTCTCAGCCATAAGAACAAAGAAGGATGATCTAATCCATGTCTGATTGTATCAAAGTTGGCAGGTAGCCTCAGGGAGGTGTGACTCACCTATTGTCCCTCTATGTGTATTGTGTGGCCAACTATGAGGGATGTGGATTGCCTGTGAAATGTCTGTGTGTTATGGATAAAAATGTGTAAGTTTTAGCTGGGAGATAATTGATTAGATACAGTAATAAACTCAATTATCTCCCAAGCAGGAGGGGAGGGAAACTGTGGGCGTTACTATTGTGTTATTGGTTGTTTATACCTTCCCCTGGGTGTGTTCTGTTTGTACCTGACTGTAATAAAAACCAGGCTGGGTGTGCCAGCAAGAGAGTTCTACTTGACCCTTCAAAACGTAGCCTCGTCTCGTTCTTGGAGGGGATTGCTATATCACACTGGGGATTGCTATGCTTTTGCATACTCCCTGGAGCTATAACTACTGAACGCTTGTTCCTGATGTACTCGGCTTGGAGGAGAGGTCTTCCCCACACGATCCTGGATGCTGGAGATTCATACAGGGTGGAAGGAAGACGGCGCGGCTCCAGTTAAGCTACGGCGGTTGTGGAGTCTGTGGTGGTTGTGGTGTCCGGTGCGGTGCTTGTAGGCCTCGGCGCAAACTAGGACGCGTCCATCAACGGAGGTACCCGGTCGGGGTGCCAGGAGATCCGTTACATCAGGATTGTGCGGATGAGGGGATATCAGGATTGTGTGGATGAGGAGATATCAGGATTGTGCGGATGAGGGGATATCAGGATTGTGTGGATGAGGGGATATCAGGATTGTGTGGATGAGGAGATATCAGGATTGTGCGGATGAGGGGATATCAGGATTGTGTGGATGAGGAGATATCAGGATTGTGCGGATGAGGGGATATCAGGATTGTGTGGATGAGGGGATATCAGGATTGTGTGGATGAGGAGATATCAGGATTGTGTGGATGAGGCGATATCAGGATTGTGTGGATGAGGAGATATCAGGATTGTGCGGATGAGGAGATATCAGGATTGTGCGGATGAGGGGATATCAGGATTGTGCGGATGAGGAGATATCAGGATTGTGTGGATGAGGGGATATCAGGATTGTGTGGATGAGGGGATATCAGGATTGTGCGGATGAGGGGATATCAGGATTGTGTGGATGAGGGGATATCAGGATTGTGCGGATGAGGAGATATCAGGATTGTGCGGATGAGGGGATATCAGGATTGTGCGGATGAGGAGATATCAGGATTGTGTGGATGAGGAGATATCAGGATTGTGCGGATGAGGGGATATCAGGATTGTGTGGATGAGGAGATATCAGGATTGTGTGGATGAGGGCATATCAGGATTGTGCGGATGAGGGGATATCAGGATTGTGCGGATGAGGAGATATCAGGATTGTGTGGATGAGGGGATATCAGGATTGTGCGGATGAGGGGATATCAGGATTGTGTGGATGAGGAGATATCAGGATTGTGCGGATGAGGGGATATCAGGATTGTGTGGATGAGGGGATATCAGGATTGTGTGGATGAGGGGATATCAGGATTGTGTGGATGAGGGGATATCAGGATTGTGTGGATGAGGAGATATCAGGATTGTGTGGATGAGGGGATATCAGGATTGTGTGGATGAGGAGATATCAGGATTGTGCGGATGAGGGGATATCAGGATTGTGTGGATGAGGAGATATCAGGATTGTGTGGATGAGGAGATATCAGGATTGTGTGGATGAGGGGATATCGGGATTGTGCGGATGAGGGGATATCAGGATTGTGCGGATGAGGGGATATCAGGATTGTGTGGATGAGGCGATATCAGGATTGTGTGGATGAGGGGATATCAGGATTGTGTGGATGAGGAGATATCAGGATTGTGTGGATGAGGAGATATCAGGATTGTGTGGATGAGGAGATATCAGGATTGTGTGGATGAGGAGATATCAGGATTGTGTGGATGAGGGGATATCAGGATTGTGTGGATGAGGCGATATCAGGATTGTGTGGATGAGGAGATATCAGGATTGTGTGGATGAGGGGATATCAGGATTGTGTGGATGAGGCGATATCAGGATTGTGTGGATGAGGGGATATCAGGATTGTGTGGATGAGGGGATATCAGGATTGTGTGGATGAGGGGATATCAGGATTGTGCGGATGAGGAGATATCAGGATTGTGCGGATGAGGAGATATCAGGATTGTGTGGATGAGGAGATATCAGGATTGTGTGGATGAGGAGATATCAGGATTGTGTGGATGAGGAGATATCAGGATTGTGTGGATGAGGAGATATCAGGATTGTGTGGATGAGGAGATATCAGGATTGTGTGGATGAGGAGATATCAGGATTGTGTGGATGAGGGGATATCAGGATTGTGTGGATGAGGCGATATCAGGATTGTGTGGATGAGGGGATATCAGGATTGTGTGGATGAGGGGATATCAGGATTGTGTGGATGAGGCGATATCAGGATTGTGTGGATGAGGGGATATCAGGATTGTGTGGATGAGGATATATCAGGATTGTGCGGATGAGGGGATATCAGGATTGTGCGGATGAGGAGATATCAGGATTGTGCGGATGAGGAGATATCAGGATTGTGTGGATGAGGAGATATCAGGATTGTGTGGATGAGGAGATATCAGGATTGTGTGGATGAGGGGATATCAGGATTGTGTGGATGAGGGGATATCAGGATTGTGTGGATGAGGGGATATCAGGATTGTGTGGATGAGGAGATATCAGGATTGTGCGGATGAGGGGATATCAGGATTGTGTGGATGAGGAGATATCAGGATTGTGTGGATGAGGAGATATCAGGATTGTGTGGATGAGGGGATATCGGGATTGTGTGGATGAGGGGATATCGGGATTGTGCGGATGAGGGGATATCGGGATTGTGCGGATGAGGGGATATCAGGATTGTGTGGATGAGGCGATATCAGGATTGTGTGGATGAGGGGATATCAGGATTGTGTGGATGAGGAGATATCAGGATTGTGTGGATGAGGAGATATCAGGATTGTGTGGATGAGGAGATATCAGGATTGTGTGGATGAGGGGATATCAGGATTGTGTGGATGAGGCGATATCAGGATTGTGTGGATGAGGAGATATCAGGATTGTGTGGATGAGGGGATATCAGGATTGTGTGGATG
This sequence comes from Discoglossus pictus, assembly GCA_027410445.1. Taxonomy (NCBI): domain Eukaryota; kingdom Metazoa; phylum Chordata; class Amphibia; order Anura; family Alytidae; genus Discoglossus; species Discoglossus pictus. The sequence goes on from JAPZIH010001031.1 coordinate 49,491, forward strand.
AGGAGATATCAGGATTGTGTGGATGAGGGGATATCAGGATTGTGCGGATGAGGAGATATCAGGATTGTGCGGATGAGGAGATATCAGGATTGTGTGGATGAGGAGATATCAGGATTGTGTGGATGAGGAGATATCAGGATTGTGTGGATGAGGAGATATCAGGATTGTGTGGATGAGGAGATATCAGGATTGTGTGGATGAGGAGATATCAGGATTGTGTGGATGAGGAGATATCAGGATTGTGTGGATGAGGCGATATCAGGATTGTGTGGATGAGGCGATATCAGGATTGTGTGGATGAGGAGATATCAGGATTGTGGGGATGAGGAGATATCAGGATTGTGGGGATGAGGAGATATCAGGATTGTGTGGATGAGGAGATATCAGGATTGTGTGGATGAGGAGATATCAGGATTGTGGGGATGAGGAGATATCAGGATTGTGCGGATGAGGGGATATCGGGATTGTGGGGATGAGGGGATATCAGGATTGTGTGGATGAGGGGATATCAGGATTGTGTGGATGAGGAGATATCAGGATTGTGGGGATGAGGAGATATCAGGATTGTGTGGATGAGGCGATATCAGGATTGTGTGGATGAGGAGATATCAGGATTGTGGGGATGAGGAGATATCAGGATTGTGCGGATGAGGAGATATCAGGATTGTGCGGATGAGGGGATATCGGGATTGTGCGGATGAGGAGATATCAGGATTGTGCGGATGAGGGGATATCAGGATTGTGTGGATGAGGAGATATCAGGATTGTGTGGATGAGGCGATATCAGGATTGTGTGGATGAGGAGATATCAGGATTGTCCGGATGAGGGGATATCAGGATTGTACGGATGAGGAGATATCAGGATTGTGCGGATGAGGGGATATCAGGATTGTGCGGATGAGGAGATATCAGGATTGTGTGGATGAGGCGATATCAGGATTGTGTGGATGAGGAGATATCAGGATTGTCCGGATGAGGGGATATCAGGATTGTGCGGATGAGGGGACATCTTTTACTTGTACATTACAAATCCCACATGTGAAACCTCTCTTTATATCGATAGCGCCACGGAGATGGCAGATTACCAACATGGAGGCTTCCGTGTGATCCTTATCTAGCTCTCTGCCCTTTAGTCCCTCCATGTCTCTATCCCATGGGACACCTACAGGATCCTCCACTGACTCACACAGGAGATGGCGGGCCACATAAGATGGCGGGTTACCTGGCAGATTGCTTATTATCCCCTCCAGACGCATCACAGCTTCATCAAACTCTGGGCAGAGCTGCAGAAATAAGACGCCAGGTGAGTGCCCCCCACACCTACCACATGTCCACCCAGGGTCAAAGGTAACTGTCCGTACGTACATGTTTACTCAAGGCATCATGAATGGGTCCCAGCATGGCACCTCTGAACATTCTGAACAGCCACCTGCAGACATGATACACGTATGTAACTACACGTATGTAACAATACTAATACATTTACATGTTGTACACGGGCAGACATAACGGCGAGGGGGCTCAGTCATATGGACACAATATGGGTTCAGTCGTTAGTGCCCCTAGTACCATGTGACCTGGCACCCTGCCCACAAGAACCCGGAACAGAAACATGACCCGCCTTCTGGTCTCAGCCACTTCTCCTTTTTGGACATCTCTGTTTATGAGAAAAAACAACTCAGACGGTGCACACGGCCCGTGGTCACGGCTAAAGGAACACGCCACACCGCATTACAAATGAGAAAGAGGAAATGCAGAGAGCGTCCTTCAGTCTGTAGATATCACGGGCTTAGAGTGGGCACGCTCCCAAGGACACGCACAGGAATGTATGCTGAGCCCCCCGTAACACATCATCAAAACAATATGTCCATGTCCCTTTAACACTAAGAATCCTCCTAGGTGTTAATTACACACATTCACTAATAACCGTGTCCTAATGATCCTCCCCATCTGCCTCCTCCTCACTCCCCCAGTGATCCTCCTCATCTGCCTCCTCCACACTCCCCCAGTGATCCTCATCTGCCTCCTCCACACTCCCCCAGTGATCCTCCTCATCTGCCTCCTCCTCACTCCCCCAGTGATCCTCATCTGCCTCCTCCTCACTCCCCCAGTGATCCTCATCTGCCTCCTCCTCCCTCCCCCAGTGATCCTCATCATCTGCCTCCTCCACACTCCCCCAGTGATCCTCCTCATCTGCCTCCTGCTCACTCCCCCAGTGATCCTCATCATCTGCCTCCTCCACACTCCCCCAGTGATCCTCCTCATCTGCCTCCTCCACACTCCCCCAGTGATTCTCCTTATCTGCCTCCTCCACACTCCCCCAGTGATCCTCCTCATCTGTCTCCTCCTCACTCCCCCAGTGATTCTCCTCATCTGCCTCCTCCTCACTCCCCCAGTGATCCTCATCTGCCTCCTCCACACTCCCCCAGTGATCCTCATCTGCCTCCTCCACACTCCCCCAGTGATCCTCCTCATCTGCCTCCTCCACACTCCCCCAGTGATCCTCCTCATCTGCCTCCTGCTCACTCCCCCAGTGATCCTCCTCATCTGCCTCCTACTCACTCCCCCAGTGATCCTCCTCATCTGCCTCCTCCTCACTCCCCCAATAATTCTATTTATCTATTTCCTCCACACTCCCCAAAGATCCTAATCTGCCTCCTGCTCTGCACTACCCAAGTGATCCTCCTCATCTGCCTTCTCCATACTGCCTCTATGATCCTCCTCATGTCTCGTGCTCCTCACTACCCCAAATGACCTTCCTAATCGGCTTCTTCCACACTCCCCCAGTGATTCTCCTCTTCTGCCTCCTTCTCATTCCCCCAGTGATCCTCCTCATCTGCCTCCTCCTTCCCCCAGTGATCCTCCTCATCTGCCTCCTCCACACTCCCCCAGTGAGCCTCCTCATCTGCCTCCTCCACACTCCCCCAGTGATCCTCCTCATCTGCCTCCTCCACACTCCCCCAGTGATTCTCCTTATCTGCCTCCTCCACACTCCCCCAGTGATCCTCCTCATCTGTCTCCTCCTCACTCCCCCAGTGATTCTCCTTATCTGCCTCCTGCTCACTCCCCCAGTGATCCTCCTCATCTGCCTCCTCCTCACTCCCCCAGTGATTCTCCTCATCTGCCTCCTCCTCACTCCCCCAGTGATTCTCCTCATCTGCCTCCTCCACACTCCCCCAGTGATCCTCCTCATCTGTCTCCTCCTCACTCCCCCAGTGATTCTCCTCATCTGCCTCCTCCTCACTCCCCCAGTGATTGTCCTCATCTGCCTCCTCCACACTCCCCCAGTGATTCTCCTCATCTGCCTCCTCCACACTCCCCCAGTGAGCCTCCTCATCTGCCTCCTCCACACTCCCCCAGTGATCCTCCTCATCTGCCTCCTCCACACTCCCCCAGTGATTCTCCTTATCTGCCTCCTCCACACTCCCCCAGTGATCCTCCTCATCTGTCTCCTCCTCACTCCCCCAGTGATTCTCCTCATCTGCCTCCTCCTCACTCCCCCAGTGATTCTCCTCATCTGCCTCCTCCACACTCCCCCAGTGATTCTCCTCATCTGCCTCCTCCTCACTCCCCCAGTGATCCTCCTCATCTGCCTCCTCCACACTCCCCCAGTGAGCCTCCTCATCTGCCTCCTCCACACTCCCCCAGTGATTCTCCTTATCTGCCTCCTCCACACTCCCCCAGTGATCCTCCTCTTCTGCCTCCTCCTCACTCCCCCAGTGATCCTCCTCATCTGCCTCCTCCTCACTCCCCCAGTGATTCTCCTCATCTGCCTCCTCCTCACTCCCCCAGTGATCCTCATCATCTGCCTCCTCCTCACTCCCCCAGTGATCCTCCTCATCTGCCTCCTTCTCACTCCCCTAGTGATTCTCCTCTTCTGCCTCCTCCACACTCCCCCAGTGATCCTCCTCATCTGCCTCCTGCTCACTCCCCCAGTGATCCTCCTCATCTGCCTCCTCCTCACTCCCCCAGTGATTCTCCTCATCTGCCTCCTACTCACTCCCCCAGTGATCCTCCTCATCTGCCTCCTCCTCACTCCCCCAGTGATTCTCCTCATCTGCCTCCTCCTCACTCCCCCAGTGATTCTCCTCATCTGCCTCCTACTCACTCCCCCAGTGATCCTCCTCATCTGCCTCCTCCTCACTCCCCCAGTGATTCTCCTCATCTGCCTCCTACTCACTCCCCCAGTGATCCTCCTCATCTGCCTCCTGCTCACTCCCCCAGTGATCCTCCTCATCTGCCTCCTCCTCACTCCCCCAGTGATTCTCCTCATCTGCCTCCTACTCACTCCCCCAGTGATCCTCCTCATCTGCCTCCTCCTCACTCCCCCAGTGATTCTCCTCATCTGCCTCCTCCTCACTCCCCCAGTGATTCTCCTCATCTGCCTCCTACTCACTCCCCCAGTGATCCTCCTCATCTGCCTCCTCCTCACTCCCCCAGTGATTCTCCTCATCTGCCTCCTCCTCACTCCCCCAGTGATTCTCCTCATCTGCCTCCTACTCACTCCCCCAGTGATCCTCCTCATCTGCCTCCTCCTCACTCCCCCAGTGATTCTCCTCATCTGCCTCCTCCTCACTCCCCCAGTGATTCTCCTCATCTGCCTCCTCCTCACTCCCCCAGTGATTCTCCTCTTCTGCCTCCTTCTCACTCCCCCAGTGATCCTCCTCAGCTGCCTCCTCCTCACTCCCCCAGTGATTCTCCTTTTCTGCCTCCTGCTCACTCCCCCAGTGATCCTCCTCATCTGCCTCCTCCTCACTCCCCCAGTGATCCTCCTTTTCTGCCTCCTGCTCACTCCCCCAGTGATCCTCCTCATCTGCCTCCTCCTCACTCCCCCAGTGATCCTCCTCATCTGCCTCCTGCTCACTCCCCCAGTGATTCTCCTTTTCTGCCTCCTCCTCACTCCCCCAGTGATCCTCCTCATCTGCCTCCTTTCCATGCCAGTCATCTGGTTCCTCTACGATCCTTACCCAGCTCCTCCATGGAATTGGATGTCCACGTGGCCGGCATTAGAGCTGCATCCAGCATTCCACACTCCTCCATGGCCAAGATCATCTCGTGTCAACCCAAGGACACCAGAGAGGGACAGGTCAGTGATAAGCAGCTCCACCCCAGCAGAGGCCTCACTGGAAAGAGACGACACGCTCAGTCTGTGTATAATGTGTCCTATGTTAGAAAGTCCAACAGAACATGGATGAAACCATTCAGACCGGGCCACATGACATGCCGCCAGGGGTCCATGGGGTGGGTCATTCCCTAAGTAATAACTTCCTGTAACATGGCTGCAATAACTTGGGCAGCGTGTTTTATGGATAAAGACCTCCGTTACCCCAAGGAACCATTCATAGACAACAGAACAGCTCCTTGAAGGGTCCCAGTGATATCAGCTGAAAATAATGAGAATCTTATAAGTGTAATAGCGCGCTAATATCTCCGGACGCAAACCTTGCGAAGTCTGTCGCTTGTTGATTTCTCTCATATTCTTTGCTTTGAATATAATAACGTTCTCTAGGGAGCCGCCGAGGAAATGATTGTGCGGCACCGTTGCCGGTACATGGTGATTGTGATGCCCTAGGCCTTATTACTTTGCCTGAAAATCTCCTGACCCCATTATAACATTGGGGGCCTTTGGAGGGAGCAGAAAACCCTGGACTGACAGCCCCATGGACTGGGGGGAATCCCATTACTTATTACACGGAGCTGGTGTGTCATAGGCCGACTGGGCAGAAGATAAAGGGAAAGAGAATATATCTATATATATCATGAAGGTCTAGGAACCTAACAATTTAAGCAAATATGTCTGCGGACCTGGGATAATACCCGCGGTGAGAGCAGTCTTGCTTGGGGAATAAGTTAAAGATTTTTGGAAATATTTTGATGCCGAATGTACAATAAATGGTCGACTGTTTGAGTAAAGGAGAAAAGACGTTTAGCAAAACTTTATCTTTATGAGTCTTCTTATTCGTTGATTAAGATAATTATTATATTGACCTTTGTATATAGATTAGTTTCTACAACAAAATATCCACTGCCCGCTGATTATAATAATTTTTTTTAACTTATAATACTGTTGGTTGTATCTATGGAACAAAGTTAACTCCATCAGTTAGTTAGAGTATTAATGTATCTAGTTAGCGTTTAAATTATATGTATTGAGGGGTTTTATTGTATGTAATGTATGTTTTATTTTATGTGATGTATGCCTTTTTTATTTTATGGAATTTAGGATTTTTTATTTTGGATAACAGGTTTTTTTATTTTCTGTAAAGTATTTTTATTTTTATTTTATGGTTTTTAGGTTTTTTATTTTATGTAATTTACGTTTTTTATTTTTGATCATGTTCTTTTTTATTTTAGCGACTTGCCCGTCAAAAAATTACGGGGCAAAAAAAAAGTGTTGAAATGCTGTTTGTCACAAGTGTTTTTGACAGACCTAAAGACAATATACCTAAAATGATCAAACTTTTGAAAGAATATTCCTCTTTCTTAGGTTACACTATTAATACTGGAAAATCTGAAATACTTTGGCTCCATCAGGAACAAGACGTTTCCAATTAAAATTCAAAAACAATCCATGAGATATATTGGTATACAATTAGCATCAGCTATTCAGAAAATTTACTTATATAATTATAAAAAATGCTTTAATGAGATAGAGAGAGATTAAACATTCTGGAAGAACCAACACATGAATTCTGGGAAGAATTGCTGTGATAAAAATGGTAATTTACCCAAGAATTCTATTTTTCCTCTAAAACCTCCCCTTTCTGGTTAAAAAGGAGGATATACAAAAAAAAAAATCATGGCTTATTCAAAAAATACATCTGGAATCATAAAAGGGTTCAAATTAGTCTTGAAAATCTATGGCAAACAAACAGTAAGGGAGGCACTAATCTACCGAATATAGAATGGGCTAATTGGTCAATACTATATAAGATGGATATAGAGTGGTTAATTAAATGGGAACAGTTCAGAAGTTATGACTGGGAATGTTCTTTGAAAGGCCATGAGAAAATTGTATATCTCTTACAGAACTTGAAAATTGATATTCCACAGGAGATTGAGGAAGATATATTAACCTATCCGATGTTGACGAGCTGGAGATATTTCCACTCTAAAATTATTTGTGTTGATAAAATTACATATCAAATGCCAAGTAATCCTGAATGTTAAGGAAAACTCATTTTTTTAGATATTACAACTAAATTAATTCAAGATTATTGTAAAGGGAAATGCGATATGAAACATATATATCAAATTATTCAAGATTGTGGCCTAAAAAACAAGAAGAAATAATTCATAAATGAGAAAAAATATTTCCAAATTTTGAAGAAGATGAAGAAATATTTAAAAGCAGAGATAGAGTTCGGAAATATATTCCATTTGCTGATTTTCACGAACAACAACTAAAGATTATACATCAAAGTTATTATCTTCCAAAAATTGTGCGGAAAATATGCAAAATTAAAGAGAATGCATGAGATCCAAATATTTAGCATTTATTCTGGCAATGAAATAAAATATATAGATTTTGGAGGAAGGTTCAAGACTGGCTAAAGAATAATCTAAGTATAGATATCTTAATAACTGTACAAATAATCTTTTTCAGAGATATAGATCATAAAATATATAAAGAGTGGAGATTTATGAGAAATTAATAAATAAGAAAGCCCCCTTAATTTTAGAAATAAAACATGAAGTTTACGATCCTTGATCAATACCATAGGATTGGTAATTTAAAAAAAAGGAGGAAAGAATTTTAATTAAAATGGAATTATTATTATAAAAAATAATTAAACTTGCAATTAACAACTTGTCAAGTTTAAATGAAATATCCAGCTCATGATTATAATGGTTCCTGTTTCTTCCTCACCCTTCTCCCCTGCCCCCCTTTTTTTTTTCTTTTTTTTTCTCCTTTACCTCCCTTATCTTTAACATTTACTGCAGAAGTTTTAAGATCTGTCATGATAATGAATGTCAGTCATTTTATATGAGGAAGAAATTAACTCTTTCACTCATTGATTAGATGTGATTAATTCTCTAAAAATTATAAAATTATTTAACTCCTCAAAAATGAACTTTCTTTATATTCTTGTATGTATAAGAAGTGATTCATTGTTTAAAAATGAAATGTATTGTATTCTCTGTCTGTACAAGAACGGCTTTGTTTATTTAACATAATTGTAACTTTTTAAAAGGAAAATTAAATACTTTTATAAAAAAAAAAAAAAAAAAAAAAAAAAAAAGCAAGGTTAGATCGGGTCTATTTCCTTTTCAGGAATACAGACATGTTTAGTTACTTCCTGCCTCTACTTCCATACTTCAGTACACTGGACAAGTTGTACACCCCATCCCCAAACACTCACAAGAGAACTGTCTTGATGGTCAGATGTCCAGCGATTCGTATTTGACCGCTATTGATTACCAGCTGGACCCCGGTGTTGGCAGAGAGGGAGACGTCTGACTGGGAGAGGTCCAAGTCCTTAATTTGTATCCTTATCAAAGAGAGAGAGATCTGTGTTATACAGGAGAAACAAATGGTCCTATAGGTGATAGGAAGAGGACTTACAGTATATGGCACCATACAGCACATCACAATGGCCACATAGATATTATATTGGCACCATACAGCACATCACAATGGCCACATAGATATTATATTGGCACTATACAGCACATCACAATGGCCACATAGATATTATATTGGCACTATACAGCACATCACAATGGCCACATAGATATTATATTGGCACCATACAGCACATCACAATGGCCACATAGATATTATATTGGCACCATACAGCACATCACAATGGCCACATAGATATTATATTGGCACTATACAGCACATCACAATGGCCACATAGATATTATATTGGCACTATACAGCACATCACAATGGCCACATAGATATTATATTGGCACTATACAGCACATCACAATGGCCACATAGATATTATATTGGCACCATACAGCACATCACACTGGCCACATAGATATTATATTGGCACCATACAGCACATCACAATGGCCACATAGATATTATATTGGCACTATACAGCACATCACAATGGCCACATAGATATTATATTGGCACCATACAGCACATCACAATGGCCACATAGATATTATATTGGCACCATACAGCTCATCACAATGGCCACATAGATATTATATTGGCACCATACAGCACATCACAATGGCCACATAGATATTATATTGGCACTATACAGCACATCACAATGGCCACATAGATATTATATTGGCACCATACAGCACATCACAATGGCCACATAGATATTATATTGGCACCATACAGCACATCACAATGGCCACATAGATATTATATTGGCACTATACAGCACATCACAATGGCCACATAGATATTATATTGGCACCATACAGCACATCACAATGGCCACATAGATATTATATTGGCACTATACAGCTCATCACAATGGCCACATAGATATTATATTGGCACCATACAGCACATCACAATGGCCACATATATATTATATTGGCACCATACAGCTCATCACAATGGCCACATAGATATTATATTGGCACCATACAGCTCATCACAATGGCCACATAGATATTATATTGGCACTATACAGCACATCACAATGGCCACATGGATATTATATTGGCACCATACAGCACATCACAATGGCCACATGGATATTATATTGGCACCATACAGCTCATCACAATGGCCACATAGATATTATATTGGCACCATACAGCACATCACAATGGCCACATAGATATTATATTGGCACCATACAGCACATCACAATGGCCACATAGATATTATATTGGCACTATACAGCACATCACAATGGCCACATAGATATTATATTGGCACTATACAGCTCATCACAATGGCCACATAGATATTATATTGGCACTATACAGCACATCACAATGGCCACATAGATATTATATTGGCACTAAACAGCACATCACAATGGCCACATAGATATTATATTGGCACCATACAGCACATCACAATGGCCACATGGATATTATATTGGCACCATACAGCACATCACAATGGCCACATGGATATTATATTGGCACCATACAGCTCATCACAATGGCCACATAGATATTATATTGGCACCATACAGCTCATCACAATGGCCACATAGATATTATATTGGCACCATACAGCACATCACAATGGCCACATAGATATTATATTGGCAGTATACAGCACATCACAATGGCCACATAGATATTATATTGGCACCATACAGCACATCACAATGGTCACATAGATATTATATTGGCACCATACAGCTCATCACAATGGCCACATGGATATTATATTGGCACCATACAGCACATCACAATGGCCACATAGATATTATATTGGCACTATACAGCTCATCACAATGGCCACATGGATATTATATTGGCACCATACAGCACATCACAATGGCCACATGGATATTATATTGGCACCATACAGCACATCACAATGGCCACATGGATATTATATTGGCACCATACAGCTCATCACAATGGCCACATAGATATTATATTGGCACCATACAGCACATCACAATGGCCACATAGATATTATATTGGCACCATACAGCACATCACAAGGACCACATAGATATTATATTGGCACCATACAGCACATCACAATGGCCACATAGATATTATATTGGCACCATACAGCACATCACAATGGCCACATAGATATTATATTGGCACCATACAGCACATCACAAGGACCACATAGATATTATATTGGCACCATACAGCACATCACAATGGCCACATAGATATTATATTGGCACCATACAGCACATCACAAGGACCACATAGATATTATATTGGCACCATACAGCACATCACAATGGCCACATAGATATTATATTGGCACCATACAGCTCATCACAATGGCCACATAGATATTATATTGGCACCATACAGCACATCACAATGGCCACATAGATATTATATTGGCACCATACAGCTCATCACAATGGCCACATAGATATTATATTGGCACCATACAGCACATCACAATGGTCACATAGATATTATATTGGCACCATACAGCTCATCACAATGGCCACATGGATATTATATTGGCACCATACAACACATCACAATGGTCACATAGATATTATATTGGCACCATACAGCACATCACAATGGTCACATAGATATTATATTGGCACCATACAGCTCATCACAATGGCCACACAGATATTATATTGGCACCATACAGCTCATCACAATGGCCACATAGATATTATATTGGCACCATACAGCACATCACAATGGCCACATAGATATTATATTGGCACCATACAGCACATCACAATGGCCACATAGATATTATATTGGCACCATACAACACATCACAATGGCCACATGGATATTATATTGGCACCATACAGCTCATCACAATGGTCACATAGATATTATATTGGCACCATACAGCTCATCACAAGGACCACATAGATATTATATTGGCACCATACAGCACATCACAATGGCCACATGGATATTATATTGGCACCATACAGCTCATCACAATGGTCACATAGATATTATATTGGCACCATACAGCACATCACAAGGACCACATAAATATTATATTGGCACCATACAGCACATCACAATGGCCACATAGATATTATATTGGCACCATACAGCACATCACAATGGCCACATGGATATTATATTGGCACCATACAGCACATCACAAGGACCACATAGATATTATATTGGCACCATACAGCACATCACACTGGCCACATAGATATTATATTGGCACCATACAGCTCATCACAATGGCCACAGATATTATATTGGCACCATACAGCACATCACAATGGCCACATGGATATTATATTGGCACCATACAGCACATCACAATGGCCACATAGATATTATATTGGCACCATACAGCACATCACAATGGCCACAGATATTATATTGGCACCATACAGCACATCACAATGGCCACATGGATATTATATTGGCACCATACAGCACATCACAATGGCCACATAGATATTATATTGGCACCATACAGCACATCACAATGGCCACATGGATATTATATTGGCATCATACAGCTCATCACAATGGCCACATAGATATTATATTGGCACTATACAGCACATCACAATGGCCACATAGATATTATATTGGCACTATACAGCACATCACAGTGGCCACATAGATATTATATTGGCACCATACAGCACATCACAATGGCCACATAAATATTATATTGGCACCATACAGCACATCACAAGGACCACATAGATATTATATTGGCACCATACAGCTCATCACACTGACCACATAGATATTATATTGGCACCATACAGCACATCACAATGGCCACATAGATATTATATTGACACCATACAGCAGATCACAATGGCCACATAGATATTATATTGGCACCATACAGCACATCACAATGGCCACATAGATATTATATTGACACCATACAGCAGATCACAATGGCCACATAGATATTATATTGGCACCATACAGCACATCACAATGGCCACATAGATATTATATTGGCACCATACAGCTCATCACAATGGCCACATAGATATTATATTGGCACCATACAGCACATCACAAGGACCACATAGATATTATATTGGCACCATACAGCTCATCACACTGGCCACATAGATATTATATTGGCACCATACAGCACATCACAATGGCCACATAGATATTATATTGGCACTATACAGCTCATCACAATGGCCACATAGATATTATATTGGCACTATACAGCACATCACAATGGCCACATAGATATTATATTGGCACTATACAGCACATCACAATGGCCACATAGATATTATATTGGCACCATACAGCACATCACAATGGCCACATAGATATTATATTGGCACCATACAGCACATCACAAGGACCACATAGATATTATATTGGCACCATACAGCACATCACAAGGACCACATAGATATTATATTGGCACCATACAGCACATCACAATGGCCACATAGATATTATATTGGCACCATACAGCACATCACAGTGGCCACATAGATATTATATTGGCACCATACAGCTCATCACAATGGCCACATAGATATTATATTGGCACCATACAGCACATCACAAGGACCACATAGATATTATATTGGCACCATACAGCACATCACAATGGCCACATAGATATTATATTGGCACCATACAGCACATCACAATGGCCACATAGATATTATATTGGCACCATACAGCACATCACAAGGACCACATAGATATTATATTGGCACTATACAGCACATCACAATGGCCACATAGATATTATATTGGCACCATACAGCACATCACAATGGCCACATAGATATTATATTGGCACCATACAGCACATCACAAGGACCACATAGATATTATATTGGCACCATACAGCACATCACAATGGCCACATAGATATTATATTGGCACTATACAGCACATCACAATGGCCACATAGATATTATATTGATACCATACAGCTCATCACAGTGGCCACATAGATATTATATTGGCACCATACAGCACATCACAAGGACCACATAGATATTATATTGGCACCATACAGCTCATCACAATGGCCACATAGATATTATATTGGCACCATACAGCACATCACAAGGACCACATAGATATTATATTGCCATCATACAGCACATCACACTGGCCACATAGATATTATATTGGCACCATACAGCACATCACAATGGCCACATAGATATTATATTGCCATCATACAGCACATCACACTGGCCACATAGATATTATATTGGCACCATACAGCACATCACAAGGACCACATGGATATTATGTTGGCACCATACAGCACATCACAATGGCCACATAGATATTATATTGGCACCATACAGCAGATCACAATGGCCACATAGATATTATATTGGCACCATACAGCACATCACAATGGCCACATAGATATTATATTGGCACCATACAGCACATCACAATGGCCACATAGATATTATATTGGCACCATACAGCACATCACAATGGCCACATAGATATTATATTGGCACATACAGCACATCACAATGGCCACATAGATATTATATTGGCACCATACAGCACATCACAATGGCCACATAGATATTATATTGGCACCATACAGCTCATCACAATGGCCACATAGATATTATATTGGCACCATACAGCACATCACAAGGACCACATAGATATTATATTGGCACCATACAGCACATCACAATGGCCACATAGATATTATATTGGCACTATACAGCACATCACAATGGCCACATAGATATTATATTGGCACCATACAGCACATCACAAGGACCACATAGATATTATATTGGCACCATACAGCACATCACAATGGCCACATAGATATTATATTGGCACCATACAGCACATCACAGTGGCCACATAGATATTATATTGGCACCATACAGCACATCACAAGGACCACATAGATATTATATTGGCACCATACAGCACATCACAATGGCGACATAGATATTATATTGGCACCATACAGCACATCACAATGGCCACATAGATATTATATTGGCACCATACAGCACATCACAAGGACCACATAGATATTATATTGGCACTATACAGCACATCACAATGGCCACATAGATATTATATTGGCACCATACAGCACATCACAATGGCCACATAGATATTATATTGGCACTATACAGCACATCACAATGGCCACATAGATATTATATTGGCACCATACAGCACATCACAATGGCCACATAGATATTATATTGGCACCATACAGCACATCACAATGGCCACATAGATATTATATTGATACCATACAGCTCATCACAGTGGCCACATAGATATTATATTGGCACCATACAGCACATCACAATGGCAACATAGATATTATATTGGCACCATACAGCACATCACAAGGACCACATAGATATTATATTGGCACCATACAGCACATCACAATGGCCACATAGATATTATATTGCCATCATACAGCACATCACACTGGCCACATAGATATTATATTGGCACCATACAGCACATCACAATGGCCACATAGATATTATATTGGCACTATACAGCACATCACAATGGCCACATAGATATTATATTGGCACCATACAGCACATCACAATGGCCACATAGATATTATATTGGCACTATACAGCACATCACAATGGCCACATAGATTTATATTGGCACCATACAGCACATCACAATGGCCACATAGATATATATTGGCACCATACAGCACATCACAATGGCCACATAGATATTATATTGATACCATTACAGCTCATCACAGTGGCCACATAGATATTATATTGGCACCATACAGCACATCACAATGGCTAACATAGATATTAATATTGGCACCATACAGCACATCACCAAGGACCACATAGATATTATAATTGGCACCATATACAGCCACATCACAAGGACCCACATAGATATATATTGGCACCCATACAGCCACATCACAATGGCCACATAGATATTATATTGCACCATACAGCACATCACAATGGCCACATAGATATTATATTGCCATCATACAGCACATCACACTGGCCACATAGATATTATATTGGCACCATACAGCACATCACAATGGCCACATGGATATTATATTGGCACCATACAGCTCATCACAATGGCCACATAGATATTATATTGGCACCATACAGCACATCACAGTGGCCACATAGATATTATATTGGCACTATACAGCAGATCACACTGGCCACATAGATATTATATTGGCACCATACAGCACATCACAATGGCCACATAGATATTATATTGGCACCATACAGCACATCACAATGGCCACATGGATATTATATTGGCACCATACAGCTCATCACAATGGCCACATAGATATTATATTGGCACCATACAGCACATCACAATGGCCACATAGATATTATATTGGCACCATACAGCTCATCACAATGGCCACATAGATATTATATTGGCACTATACAGCACATCACAATGGCCACATAGATATTATATTGGCACCATACAGCTCATCACAATGGCCACATTGATATTATATTGGCACCATACAGCACATCACAATGGCCACACAGATATTATATTGGCACCATACAGCACATCACAATGGCCACACAGATATTATATTGGCACCATACAGCACATCACAATGGCCACATATATATTATATTGGCACCATACAGCACATCACAATGGCCACATAGATATTATATTGGCACCATACAGCACATCACAATGGCCACATAGATATTATATTGGCAACCATACAGCACATCACAATGGCCACATAGATATTATATTGGCACCATACAGCACATCACAATGGCCACATAGATATTATATTGGCACTATACAGCACATCACAAGGACCACATAGATATTATATTGGCACCATACAGCACATCACAATGGCCACATAGATATTATATTGGCACCATACAGCACATCACAATGGCCACATAAGAATATTATATTGGCACTATACAGCACATCACAAGGACCACATAGATATTATATTGGCACCATACAGCACATCACAATGGCCACATAGATATTATATTGGCACCATACAGCACATCACAATGGCCACATAGATATTATATTGGCACCATACAGCACATCACAATGGCCACATAGATATTATATTGGCACCATACAGCACATCACAAGGACCACATAGATATTATATTGGCACCATACAGCACATCACAATGGCCACATAGATATATATTGGCACCATACAGCACATCACAAGGGCCACATAGATATTATATTGGCACCATACAGCACATCACAATGGCCACATAGATATTATATTGGCACTATACAGCACATCACAATGGCCACATAGATATTATATTGACACCATACAGCACATCACAATGGCCACATGGATATTATATTGGCACCATACAGCACATCACAATGGCCACATAGATATTATATTGGCACCATACAGCTCATCACAATGGCCACATAGATATTATATTGACACCATACAGCACATCACAATGGCCACATGGATATTATATTGGCACCATACAGCACATCACAATGGCCACATGGATATTATATTGGCACCATACAGCACATCACAATGGCCACATGGATATTATATTGGCACCATACAGCACATCACAATGGCCACATAGATATTATATTGGCACCATACAGCACATCACAATGGCCACATGGATATTATATTGGCACCATACAGCTCATCACAATGGCCACATGGATATTATATTGGCACCATACAGCACATCACAATGGCCACATAGATATTATATTGGCACCATACAGCACATCACAATGGTCACATAGATATTATATTGGCACTATACAGCACATCACAATGGCCACATGGATATTATATTGGCACCATACAGCACATCACAATGGCCACATGGATATTATATTGGCACCATACAGCACATCACAATGGCCACATAGATATTATATTGGCACCATACAGCACATCACAATGGCCACATAGATATTATATTGGCACTATACAGCACATCACAATGGCCACATAGATATTATATTGGCACCATACAGCACATCACAATGGCCACACAGATATTATATTGGCACTATACAGCACATCACAATGGCCACATAGATATTATATTGGCACCATACAGCACATCACAATGGCCACATGGATATTATATTGGCACCATACAGCACATCACAAGGACCACATAGATATTATATTGGCACTATACAGCACATCACAAGGACCACATAGATATTATATTGGCACCATACAGCACATCACAATGGCCACACAGATATTATATTGGCACCATACAGCACATCACAATGGCCACATAGATATTATATTGGCACCATACAGCACATCACAATGGCCACATAGATATTATATTGGCACTATACAGCACATCACAATGGCCACATAGATATTATATTGGCACCATACAGCACATCACAATGGCCACACAGATATTATATTGGCACTATACAGCACATCACAAGGACCACATAGATATTATATTGGCACTATACAGCTCATCACAATGGCCACATAGATATTATATTGGCACCATACAGCACATCACAATGGCCACATAGATATTATATTGGCATCATACAGCTCATCACAATGGCCACATAGATATTATATTGGCACTATACAGCACATCACAATGGCCACATAGATATTATATTGGCACTATACAGCACATCACAATGGCCACATAGATATTATATTGGCACCATACAGCTCATCACAATGGCCACATAGATATTATATTGGCACCATACAGCACATCACAATGGCCACATAGATATTATATTGGCACCATACAGCACATCACAATGGGCCACATAGATTTTATATTTGGCTCCTATACAGCACATCAACAATGGCCACATAGATATTATATTGGCACCATACAGCACATCACAATGGCCACATAGATATTATATTGACACTATACAGCACATCACAATGGCCACATAGATATTATATTGGCACCATACAGCACATCACAATGGCCACATAGATATTATATTGGCACCATACAGCACATCACAATGGCCACATAGATATTATATTGGCACTATACAGCACATCACAATGGCCACATAGATATTATATTGGCACTATACAGCACATCACAATGGCCACATAGATATTATATTGGCACCATACAGCACATCACAATGGCCACACAGATATTATATTGGCACTATACAGCACATCACAAGGACCACATAGATATTATATTGGCATATACAGCACAATCACAATGGCCACATAGATCTTATATTGGCACCATACAGCACATCCACAATGGCCCAATAGATATTATATTGGCACCATACAGCACATCACAATGGCCACATAGTTATTATATTGGCACCATACAGCACATCACAATGGCCACATAGTTATTATATTGGCACCATACAGCACATCACAATGGCCACATGGATATTATATTGGCACCATACAGCACATCACAGTGGCCACATAGATATTATATTGGCACCATACAGCACATCACAATGGCCACATAGATATTATATTGACACTATACAGCACATCACAAGGACCACATAGATATTATATTGGCACCATACAGCACATCACAATGGCCACATAGATATTATATTGGCACCATACAGCACATCACAGTGGCCACATAGATATTATATTGGCACCATACAGCTCATCACAATGGCCACATAGATTTATTGGCACCATACAGCACATCACAATGGACCACATAGAATTATATTGGCACATACAGCACATCACAATGGCCACATAGATATTATATTGGCACCATACAGCACATCACAATGGCCACATAGATATTTTATTGACACTATACAGCACATCTCAATGGCCACTTAGATATTATATTGGCACCATTACAGCACATCACACTGGCCACATGATATTATATTGGCCCATACAGCACATCACAATGGCCACATAGATAATTATTTGGCACATACAGCACATCACAATGGCCACATAGATTATTATATTGGCACTATACAGCACATCACAATGGCCACATAGATTTATATTGGCACCATACAGCACATCACAATGGCCACATAGATATTATATTGGCACCATACAGCTCATCACAATGGCCACATGATATTATATTGGCACCATACAGCAATCACAATGGCCACATAGATATTATATTGGCACCATACAGCACATCACAATGGCCACAAAGATATTATATTGGCACCATACAGCATCACAATGGCCACATAGATATTATATTGGCACCATACAGCACATCACAATGGCCACATAGATATTATATTGGCACCATACAGCACATCACAATGGCCACATAGATATTATATTGGCACCATACAGACATCACAAGGACCACATAGATATTATATTGGCACCATACAGCACATCACAATGGCCACATAGATATATTTGGCACCATACAGCACATCACAATGGCCACATAGATATTATATTGGCACCATACAGCACATCACAATGGCCACATAGATATTTTTGGCATACAGCACATCACAATGGCCACATAGATTATATATTGGCACCATACAGCACATCACAATGGCCAACTAGATATTATATTGGCACCATACAGCACATCACAATGGCCACATAGATATTTATATTGGCACCATACAGCACATCACAATGGCCACAATGGATATTAGTATTGGCACCATACAGCACATCACAATGGCAACATAGATATTATATTGCACCATACAGCTCATCACACTGGCCACATGATATTATATTAGGCACCATACAGCACATCACAATGGCCAGCATAGATATTATATTGGCACCATACAGCACATCACAGTGGCCACATGGATATTATATTGGCACCATACAGCACATCACAAGGACCACATAGATCTTATATTGGCACCATAGCAGACATCACAATGGCCCACATAGATATTATATTGGCACTATACAGCACATCACAATGGCCACATGGATATATATTGGCACCATACAGCTTCATCACACTGGCCAACATGATAGAGTATTAGATTTGGCAGCCATACAGTAAAGCATAGACACTTGAGCCACCATTAGGCAGAATATGAGTTGGCACCAGTACAGCATCATCACAAGGACCACATAGATATTATATTGGCACTATACAGCACGATCAACAATGGGCGCACATGGATAATTATAATGCACTAATACAGCACATCACAATGGCCACATAGATATTATATTGGCACCATACAGCACATCACAGTGGCCACATAGATATTATTATTGGCACCATACAGCACATTCACAATGGCCACATAGATATTATATTTGGCACCATACAGCTCATCACAAGGGCCACATTGATATTATATTGAGCACCAATACAGCACATCACAATGGCCACTATAGGGATATATTATTGGCACATACAGCACATCACAAGGGCCACATAGATATTATATTGCGCACCATACAGCACATCACAATGCCACATAGATATTATATTGGCACCATACAGCACATCACAATGGCCACATGGTATAATATGGCACCATACAGCACATCACAATGGCCACATAGATATTATATTGGCACCAATACAGCACATCACAATGGCCACATAGATATTATATTGGCACCATACAGCACATCACAATGGCCACATGGATATAATATTGGCACCATACAGCACATCACAAAGGCCACATAGATATTATATTTGGCACCATACAGCACATCACAATGGCCACATGGATATTATATTGGCACCATACAGCACATCACCATGGCCACATGGATATTATATTGGCACCATAACAGCACATCACAATGGCCACATGGATATTATATTGGCACTATACAGCACATCACAATGGCCACATGGATATTTTATTTGCACCATACAGCTCATCACATGGCCACATGGATATAATATTGGCACCATACAGCACATCACAATGGCCACATAGATATTATATTGGCACCATACAGCACATCACAATGGCCACATAGATTTATATTGGCACCATACAGCACATCACAATGGCCACATGGATATTATATTGGCACCATACAGCACATCACAATGGCCACATGGATATTAATTGGCACCAACAGCACATCACAATGGCCACATAGATATAATATTGGCACCATACAGCACATCACAATGCCACATAGATATTATATTGGCACCCTACAGCACATCACAATGGCCACATAGATATTATATTGGCACCATACAGCACATCACAATGGCCACATAGATTATATTGGCACCATACAGCACATCACAATGGCCACATAGATATTATATGGCACCATACAGCACATCACAATGGCACATTGATATTATATTGGCACCATACAGCACATCACAATGGCCACATGGATATTATATTGGCACCATACAGCACATCACAATGGCCACATAGATAATATTGGCACCATACAGCACATCACAATGGCCACATAGATATTATATTGCACCCTACAGCACATCACAATGGCCACATAGATATATATTGGCACCATACAGCACATCACAATGGCCACATAGATATTATATTGGCACCATACAGCACATCACAATGGCCACATAGATATTATTATTGGCACCATACAGCACATCACAATGGCCACATAGATATTATATTGGCACCATACAGCACATCACAATGCCACATGGATATTATTGGCACTATACAGCACATCACAATGGCCACATTGATATTATATTGGCACCATACAGCA